>SHCU01000139.1:251205-276155 GCA_004307685.1 Ceratina australensis | reverse complement strand
AACGTATTCCGGGCGACCGTCCCGGGCGTTCCCATTGGCACCCGCCGACACGGACATCGCCTGCTCGCTCGGTCCCTCGTCCCTATCTGTTTCTTATTCCATCTCATTCTCTAGTCATGATCCTCGCAACGCGTGGTTTTATGCTCGAGGATCCGGCAAACTTGACACTGCGAATTGTTATTAGGGTGCCCTTTTCGGGATCGACTGCGCGAACTTTTCAATGGGTTTATCGATACGTATTCCCGAAATTGAAACATCTCTTCATTCCGAATAAAAGAACAAATCAGATGAAAAACATTTTCGCCTGTTATTGTGCAATTTTTCTTTACGATTCCATTTACGCTTTTTTTTCCTCTTTTTTTCTCTCTCGTTTAGAATAAAGGCAAATCAAATGTATGGTAGATTGAAAGCGACCCAGAGCACGGAAAATTCGTTTCGAGCGTTCAGTTGCTTTTCACGTTTCGTTCATTGACTATTCGGCTTTTGATTCCGCGTTAGCGTTTTTCATCGAATCGCCAAAAATTCAGTTTTATCGATTTTCAGGGCCCCACTCGAGAATCTGATCACGCTGGTGTGTAACACTCGATTCAATTAAACAGAGTGCGGTGATTAAAAAGGTTTCACTTTCCGTTGAACTCACAAAGCGATGCCGGTTCTTTGAATCCGGTTCCCCATCAGTCTTTTTCCTTCCATTTCGTTTTCGAATTATTTTTCGAGACGTACGTTTGTTTACATTTCCTTCACGTTCGAACGACTCTTTTTAATTGTCTCCGCGTAAGATCTCAGACCGTAACTCGATTAATCGGTTAAAATCGCAAGCGGTTTGCCGAATTTTTCCCTAAAAACGGAAACCGTGTAGCGGAGTTAATTTTGATCCACCGACCCGTGCAGCTCGCCGGCTTAGTCGCGCGGCGACAATTCACAGCTGTTCGCAAAACTACATTAAACCGCATTAACTTTCGCCGGGTACGGGAGCAATTCGGTTAACGTAATCGCGTTCATTATTCCCGGCATTCGTAGAATACTTGTCGCGATCTGGGTCGGTCGGCTACACGGGGATACATCGTGCCGGTAATTACACGCCGGAATTTAATATACATAATATACAGCAGGCTTATGAAGCTCGCGTCGTTCGCGTTCGAAATGAAACAAGGGGGTGCTAATAAATCTATTTAATCATCGGGCCCGATCATAAGACACTAAATTATCGGCGGTGTTTTCGGTACGGCGCGATCGACCGATTGAAACGGACGGAGCGCGGGGTGGAGGTTGGAAAGAAGACAGGGGCGCGGCGGGGGGAGGCGCGGGGGTCACTGGGACAGAAAGCGGGCTCGAAACGAGGCTCGATTATCGGAAAACGGTCTATCACACTTCCTGTTGGAGAGCCACGCGAATTGTCTGGCTCTCGTCTGGACGCCCGAGCACTCTCCTCCTCTCGTCGTGCATTTCCTACCCTTTTTCTTTCCTACCTCGCCGTTCGGTGCGCGTTACTTTCAAAAATGAACAGGAACTTCGTGTTACTGCCGGTTTCATCCGTCTTCGAGATCGTTAGAGAACTTCGAATTTTATATAAGGTGTAATCGAGAGACGTTATTGACTCGGTTAATTCACGCGGTGAAGTAGATCTGTTTATAGCAGTTCTAAACATTTTTACTGTGTTATCTTGGTATGAGAAGTATTATTTAATTTCTTTCAAGTACTTTGAAAATATTTACGGTATTATTTACGGTACATTTTACACTTTTAACGGTATTATTACACTTTTTACGGTATTTATTTATTTGAGAAGAAACATGGGAAGTATTTATTTATTTGGAAATAATAATTGTAAAAATAAGGACTTATTACTTATGTGAGTACCTAGAAGATTCTAGAAGGCATTAATCTTTAACCTCGGTATTAGTTAAAACATATGACTGAAGCGGTATTGTTACATTCATAGTTTCATATTCTTTTCTGCTCTATTTTACTCACAGAATATGAGCTTATATGAAAGGCAAAGTTCGATTTAATCATTAGAGAGAAATAAGTCTGTCACTTTTGATCTTCTCTGTCCTTTCTAACGAGGAGACATTCTCACTTAGATGAGCCCCTGTGGCTCTCCTACTCTATATTTACAATCTCTTTAGCAAGAACACACCTTCTATTCTTACACCATGCCCTACTCTATCTATATTACCTCTACGAATGTACGCCCAAGACGCTCTCTTTATTTTATTCAAAACAATCTCCCTAGCGTGAAGTTAGTCAACTCTTTTAGTGCCAAGGACGATATCTATCGTTGCCTTTACTATTCGCAAGAAAGCTGTTTTCAACTAAATATATAAAATGTTACAAATGTTTTAATTCCTTTTCCGAAATCCTACGAATGAGCCTAGACAAAATGGCCTACAAATATTCATTCATCTAATAGTACTTAATTTCACTGATTAATGTATAATTTTTTAAGTTAACATTAAAATACAAAATACGATAACTCATATAAATATTAAAACACAGTAATCTCACTGAAATGAATCTTATATTTCTCTGAAGAATGAACACCTACAGTCAAATGTCACAAGTCCATATTTTTGACCATCTTACAATTAATAGGTAACGTTTACATTTAGCGCCTGTCCCTTTAACCGCGCGTTGCTAAGACACTCTAATTCGATGATCACCGGGAAGTATCATCCCTAAAATTGGCGCAGCACCACTGCGGCTCAATGTCTATTTCCGAGGTGAGAAAGTAATAAGGATCCGAGGACACAGTCTAATCGTAATTCCGCGGAGGCCACGGCACTCGGGTCGAGTCGAAATCCGATTCGGATTCGCAATAAGGGCGCGGGGGGTCCTCCCGGCTGCCGTGGCTGAGAACGAGACGGATAACGAAAGAGGCGGTAGGGGGAGGGGGATCGCCGGCCCCAGGGCTCATCGTTCATTCATGGGGCATTTACTCGGTATCCCCGTAAAGCCAAGCTCGAGGAGCATCGGCGGGCTCTCCCGTTCGGCGGAACTCCTTTCCTCCGTCGGAGCGACCCCTTCGCGCGCCTCCTTACATCATTCTCTTGTCCTCCGGAATGGATCGGGATCAGGCGGATATAATATCCTTCCTGAAGGATTCATTTTCGAGCGCGCGGCTGACCGCTCCGTCCTCGACATTTTCGAGACGTAATTCGTCTTGCGTAAAACATTGTCCCCGAGTTTGTGCCCGCGTACCCACCGCACCCGGCTACTTCGAGAGCCATTCATTCCGCTGCGCTGCTCTCGTGCGGACCTCACCGTAATTGCTTCGCCGTTTGTCTTTATCACCGTGGCGTTGGTGTTCGCGTGCCGACGACGAAAACAACGGCCCCCTGTGTACTTGTACCTGCCTACCGGGCCGATGTGTCGTTTCGATTTCGCGGGTCACAAAGCTCGCCCCGTGTACCCGCGACGTCCCACTTATGCCAACCCGTTTAACGTGTTACTCGATCAATTTTCGGATCCACGATTTAATTCAATCCTGGCGTTGTTAAACGGGGGAACAACGACGATTTAATGAATCCGGGAGCCAGCGAGCTGGCCTTGGCCTCTCGGCGTGTGTTGTTAAGGATAGTCGCCTGAGTAATCCCTAAGAGGTTTTACCAGTTGATTTGTATATTCATTAAATGACCTTATGCGCGTAAGGTATATGTGTAATATGTGGGATAATAAGGTAATGTGACTCACAAGGAGAGGTCGTATGAGTCTCATATATGTTATAATGTAAGTGTGGTAACAATAAATAATATATTTTTTAACACTAAACCTAGCATGGTCAAAATGACTTTTCTTAAACTTTTC
Organism: Ceratina australensis; assembly: GCA_004307685.1. Lineage (NCBI taxonomy): Eukaryota > Metazoa > Arthropoda > Insecta > Hymenoptera > Apidae > Ceratina > Ceratina australensis. The sequence goes on along the minus strand of SHCU01000139.1, from coordinate 272,348 downwards.
AATAAAAATAAAATGAAAATGGTCTTATCATATTGTCAAAATTATAACTGCAATTTAAACTGATGCTAAACTAAAATACCAATGCTAACGTTAAATAGTATTCAAATGTAAAAATTATTATATTATATTACTGTGTAAAGTCTGTCGGTAGGTTTAGTGTTAATGTTGGGATTAGCACTCTATCATTCTTAAAATATGAATACGAAATGTCGGTGCATTAAAGACTAAGTGCATGAAGATTCTTTTCTATGTGTTTTATCATCATCATAAATACATGTGAAACAATAAAATTCAGCAGCATGCATATCTAATAAAGATAGTTTGATTACATTTAAATTTATTCATTTTAATTAAGGGAAATTGCACTTGTTTAATATTTAAAAAGAAACTTGCAATCATACTATGCATACCGAATCACATGCACTAGTTAAACAAGAAATGAATTTTTTATTTATAACTAACTAACATTTAAATCTTGCAAAATACGAATGCTTCATTCAATTTAAAATGGCCAATAGAAATTGCATAGCGATATGCTAATATTTAACTTCGTCGGAACAACAAAAAATATACTTGCACCACTTTCAGAATGGATAAATCCTGCAAAAAATGAAAGCACGATCAAACATTTTTTATTAAATGCGCCTGCTACCATGAATTTTATGATAATTCTTGCATACTGTATTAAAAAAACCAGAAATAAAAACGTCTAATGCATCGACAGATTTTTTAATTCGTATTTCAAAAGCGATTGAACGTTAGTTTCAACATTGAAACCTACATTGTTGACACTAGAACCTAAACGAGACTCATAAAAATCCACAGCTCAGCCATGCCGGCCTCTCCCCGTCAGCACCGCGCAGCTCTAAGTAATTCAACTGATTTCGATCGTGCATACAAGAAACGCAATTCATCCATGCCGAGAACATATTCAAATCGATTCGGCCGGTTGTTTCGAACGGTGCGGGCCGAGTGAAACACGGGAAGTTGATGTTTCGCGGGAATCAATTCGACTCGTTTGTGCGCTCAACGTCATTTATCGGCACTGTCAAGCACGAGAGGTGCTCGTGGCAGGTATATAAGGTAAGGGACACCGGCTCGGTAATTGCCACTCTTTCCTCCCGCCCGAGCATGTGCCCGGTATCGGGACTGAAACGCACAAAGACCGTCGAAGTAGGAACTAAATCTTTGTGACTCCATTATTGGATTCTCATATCTCGGAGCGAGGCGATGGTGGTAGTGGCGGCGGTAGCGGTAACGACGGCTAGCGCCGCGGTCCGATATGAAATCCGGAAAGTGCAGCCCCTCTCTCTCTCTCGTTGTGCGGTAGCGAGCGAGAGAGCGCGCGCGCGCGACCACGGGACCATCGTGCGGTGAAACGGCACCCGGGATCGAAAGTTATTACAAATTCCAATCATAAAGGCCAATCGATAAGCCACGAAGCTTCAAAGAAAATTATAAGTTGAGCATCATGGATCCAACGGGATATAGGAGTGCCGGGATGGAGGTTGTTCGAGCCAAGGGTGAGCCCGGTGTGTCGGGGGTGAGAGGTGGTACGGAGCACGGGGGCAGGTCGTAAAGCCATGAAAGCGCCTCCGACAAGGCGGCATTGTAGCCAGCTTTTAAAGTTAATAAATTCGTCGGCTTGCTCTACTCTACTCTTTCAACGGGTTCTCCCTTCCGGCAGCTGTGTCTCTCTCTTATACCCTCGCGGGCTCCTCGTGCGCCGCGTCTCGCTTTAACGTACCCCCCCGCCCACGGTTTCTACCCTCCGGTTTTTCCTCGTTTTTTGCGCGAGCGACGAAACTGGGAAAGAGATTTAAACTTAGTTTAAGCGGGAGGACGAGGTAAACGGATTTAATAATATCCTGTACCAATACTAAATCAGGTTTATATTTAGCGATACCGCGGCGAGCTTCTCCGCCTCGATGCCGCGTGCAACCGATCACGGAAACATGCCAAAGATATCGATCATGGATTACGATGTTAACGTGGATCTCGTTAGACTCCGTTGCAAAATTAATTTACCAGAAATACTTCGTTAACATAAATGTTCTCGATTGATTATTTTTAATTTGCATTCACAAGTGCTGGGCGTTTCAGCTTGAATTCGTGATGATTAATGAGACAATTATTCGGGTTTGATTCGAAACGATTTCGGTGTCCCGACAAGGAGGGAGGTACGGTTCATCGTGAAAATTCCGTGCAACAAATTTTGTATGAAACCGCACACCGGTCTAACGCGACGATGGTTCTTCCTGTTTCTTTGATTATTCGTCGTCCATTTGTCACGTAGTGACCATTTGCGCGTTATTAAGGCGAGCCGGACGTAACAATTTGCGAGGGAGACTTTGATCTCCCTGCGTCGTTTTCACGGTTCCGAGCGCGCAATCCAACAAATTCTGCCGGCTAACAAGCCCCGTCCAAATTCCACTCGAGAGGACCGTCAGGTGACCCAGCTTTGTTATACGATTACTGCTATACTCCGACGGATTTACCCTTCTTAATCTCGATTCACAGTCGGTCACAAAAATATGTGACGCACCGATTATTGTTAAGCAAATTTTTCTGTTTCCCTCTCCTGTAAATATCTATTCCATTTCTTCATGATACGAGTGATATTTTGTATTTATTAAAATATGAGAAGTTGATTTAATATCCAGGAAATATCAAAAGTGGAATATAAATTGTAATTTTGACAATGCAATAGAAATTTTCATTTAGCTGTATTTTCTATTGACATACATACAAGTAATTTATTTTGCTTGAAGGTTTTAAGTCTAACTATAAAGCTCTTTCAGTAGATAAAAAACGGTATTCAGATTACCGTTTAGTATCCCCTAAATATCTATATAAATCAAAATAATGAACTAAGCTGAAATGAATGTGGTATCAAGTTCGTTTGACGAAATAGTTAAAATGTACTTTTTAGTTTGGGAAAATTACGATTTTATTCCATCAAGTATTCACTTTCGTCGATGCATGTTTCATTAGAATAGTTCCAGAGGCACTCAGCATTTTATTCTCTCATTGTCAAATAGATCTTTTTACGGTTACGCGTGTCTCGCGGAGTGATTGACATTTCGAGATTCCCGAGTGTCGATAACTAATGGATGACTTCGAAATGGATATGTCTTGTTACGGATTAGTTCCATCCCTGTTTCGTTCGAGTGATCTACAGCGCGTACATATACGTACGTACGTATGGTACATGGCACGTGTCCAGTGTGTAATCCTATGAACTAATAATTTACGCGCCAAAAACTGAATAACTCCAAAACCATTACGTTTTTTCTCCCCCTTTATCGATCCCAACAGTCACTATATATTATTCATATCCATTTAATACAATCAAATATGTTATTCGAGAATCAAAATTTAACTGTTTAACCCTTGACATACGACGAGTTACGGTCGTTACTTATTTCTTGTGACATTCATTTGAACTCCGTTATATTAGTATATCAAGGGGCTAAGCTAGTTTAACGAGTTAACATTGTCATCCCTACAGAGCTTCAGATTTTAATATACGATTTTTAAAATACGTTAAAAACGGCCAGATAGATAAGTAAATATTTTATTAAAGGCTAAGGGCTCTATAAAGAAAAAATATCACACATCGACTGGAATTATATCTAGAGGTACCATGAGCCAGTATACAGCTTTACAAAATAACATATTAAAAAATTACAATATAAAACAGACACCCTAAATCTAATTACAAGTATAAAATGCTATTAGGAAATAAAGGAGAGATATGATAAGAAATAAGCGAATTCCGATAAGAGAATGATCAATAAAGATACATGAAATGGTCCCGTCACGGTTTAATCGCCAGGAAAGCGTCATAATATGTTGGACAGTAGGTCGCACGACGGTATAAAAGAATATTCCCTGAATTATATTTCAATCTATCGGTGGGGCTGTTTTATGGACCTGCATCCTATCCGCTGAGGGACTGCGGATGGATTACTGATAGAGGGACGAGACGTTGCCCGCGATATTTTACAGAGTTCCACCGGCTTTTATTGCGTCGGACTTTTAGGACATCTCTTAAGGGAGTCTAGCGGTGGTCGCAGTTAGACGAAATACACGAGGAGGCCTCCGTTCCTCCTCGACTTCTCGATCCGCCAGAATTTGCGAGCATCACTGCACGCGATCCGTTGAAAAATTCAGTGAGAAACGGCCGGATCGACTTTAAACGCGTCGCTACTACTAAGAAAATAATTGCGTTCCCCGGTTTTATGCCCATGGAAATTTTAATGAGATTGATTCCTCTGCGAGATTTACGACCCTACCAGCTCGAGAGAAATAAGAGATATATTTTCCAGTGTGTTACTTTTTAATGTATCGCAGTACGTTAGCACACTGTTGACCGGTCACGTGTTTCCACTTGCATTATTTACATGAATTATTTTTAAAAACAAATTTTACTGCAGTTTATTTTAATTGTTTTAATGACGAAATAACAACTGGTGGCAGGAGATACTTTCCGTGAAAAATGTATAATATATTAGCACAAGTCTGAATTCTTGTATAGATGTAGTTAATATGAATGTAATTATATGAAAGTGAAGACAGATTCCAAGAATTCCATGGAAGTAATTTAAACGAATTTTGTAGTATCATTCATTAAAAAAAAAAGAAATACAAAATCCACGAGGCATGATCGAGCCTGGGAGATAAGGGGGACCCAGCAAACCGGAGGAGAACCGAGGAGAGAGAGAGGAGGTTCCCCGGGAGAAAAGTCCAGAGTCGGCAAACTCGAAGGAATAAAACAAAAACGAAAAGCGGCAGAAGAAGAATCTCGAAGGAGAGAGGCGAGATAGCTGGAGGAAGTGCTCGAAGGAAGCAGGAGGTGTGGGATGAGGAGGACCAGGAGGGGAAGGGAAGTTGAACAGTTCCGCTGATGCATTAACCGCAGCCGGTGTAACGAGTATTATCCGGGACGGTCGGTCGTTCGCGAACTTTGAATCAGATTTTAATTAAACGAAATTGCGGAATGATATTTCACGGTCAGTTACGCGGTTTAAGGTTCTTCTTGGCATGTGGCACGGGGGCGCGTGCTACGAAGAAGATACAAGAGCCCCACGGCCTACGGGCGCGGCAGCGGCGGCAGTCAGGTGTGCCCGCGGAAACGAAATTAAGTTTGATTCCGTTTTCTTCGTCGGCAGCTTCGTTAGCTACGGAATTATTCGGCCGCCATCATTTCCCGGCGAACCAGCCAGCGGTGCAAACTTTTCGAACCGATCCGAAACGCGAGATTACCTGATATTTCAATGGCCAGCTGGCTCGAGGTAATTGAATCTTGCCCGAGACCGGCTCGCTAACCGTGCTGAGTAAATACTGATAAGATACGCAAAACTATATTCGGCAATAACCGTTACCTCTGTGGAAATGATTCTTCTCCCTGAGAATTCTTCGTTTCATAATGCGACACATGATTCAATGGACTTCGATAAAATAGTCTATGATAACAGCCGAATTTAATTGGTAAAAAAATTATTAATAAATTAATATGTGATAAAATTTCATATCTATGTAAATAATAATATATTCAACTCTTTCAAAACGCATTGCAACTTATTTAATTTATAGGGTATCCTCGAAGCAAGTCTTGAATTAGGCTGTTCTCATTATAAATAGGGTAATTATAAAATATGTATATAAAGTCTGGTTTGATATCATCTGAGCAAACTGGATATAGAGTTTTGGTAATTCTTCTGCGACACTATTCCGGTTTCTTTCCGCTTGTCCCAAGCTGCCAATTTACATGTGTTACTTTCCCGAGGTGAGGTTCCCTCGTTCTCGTGCTTCGCGGCACTTTAAAGAACGCTCCCCGAGATACGTACGTCGACCTGTTCGGGTAATTGAATGATTCTATCTCGGAATAAAGAATGATCGTGTTTGCTAACTAATATCATTTGATAGATCCAGCCGGCGCATACGATTTGAATAATGGCCCCCACGCCACCGGCTGTTTTTATCTCTCTAGGTGTTAATTTGCGCGCACGTTTTTAAGTTATCCGCCTCACGCAGTTCCCTGTCCTCTTCTATCGTGCGGTATCTCGAAGTTTGTTTGAATTTACGTTCGGCGTTTTAGATAAGCGAATTTAACATAAGATTATGCGAGTCACCGTGTCGTGTGCATATGTTTTTGCTTATCTTCCAGTCGGTTCTTCTATACTCGCGTATGTTACCTTGAACGTTCCGCAATAATTCTTTCAACGCCCGATGAACGATAATTTTCTAATTTTTTCGTTTTGCTCGTATTGTAAAATAAAACAAGTATAATAGTAGTATTCAAGTATAAGTAAAGTACATACTTAAAAATACGAGCTTTCTTCTATATTAAAAATTGCGAACAATTTTATATATAATTAAGGTAGTAAATAGGAGCAGAAATGAGAATCGTTTGATATTTTGCTGCCAGCTAAAAAAAGCACTGAAGGTCTGGTTCAAATTTTTTAAGATCAGGTGATATAGTCAATCATTAATTCATCGCTTTTGAAACTTCGAAGGGTCATAAAATTTAAACCAGAGCTTCAATGCACTTTAATGCAACTACTATCAAAATATTCATTTCTCATTTTTACTTCTATTATTACTGCATTAAACAATTTTAATTATTATTATACTGTATTTTAAAATATCTTGATGTTCACGTGATTTAAAGTTTGAAAGTCGCATGGAAGCTGCAGCTACCTTACGCGCGATAGTCGCGGAGGATTCCTGCGACGCGACAGTTGACACTGCGGATTTATCGGATTTTAATAAAATGAACTCAATAATGTTTTACGAGCAATCCAGTTACGCGGAGAGCAGATGAAGCTGCGGGGGAGCATAAGAGCGGGCAAACAGGTGTTTCAACGGGATTATTAAAGTTAATTCACCGTGTTTCCCTAGCAGCTGTGGCGTTGAGGCGTGCGCTGCCCATAATTTCCATTGTAACTTCTCATTTCGCGTTTCCTCGAGTACTTCGAATCGCGAGATGGAACAACGTTACAGAGCAGTCCCCGCGAAATGATATTATAGTATATTCCGCGAAATGATCTCTCAAAAAATTAGTAAATTCTGGTGCCAAGGGAAAAAGAAGTAGGGACGAACTGGATGAGGAAAATAATGCGAAAGAGAAAAGAGAAAGAAATAGAAAAAAGAACACAGCAGATGTATGCACGTAACCAGTCAAAGGAGGACCCAAAGCTAAAAGTGAAACTTATATATACATACATCTATATTTTGTTATTAGTATTATATATAGTATAGTATAGTACATAGTATAGTATACATAGCATAGTATGAGAGTAGATACATAGTAATGGATTTCTAGTAACCAAAAGAGGTCTCTTTTTCAACTATTTATTTTGACGACTATCTGAAATTCAACATTTATTGAAATTGACTGACTGAGAGCGTCGTGGGATCCGAAAATTAGGAGACTCACTAGAGTGTGTGATAAACTGGCAAGATACATAAAATCGCGTAAGAAATTTATAGCAGACGTTATAGATTTTCTAATCTGTAGATAGTCTTTATTCACTGCTCCCATAATTTTGGCCGTGACTCCTCGGCCCACGCTATCTTACCTAATGGTCTTGCGCGACACACCTCGCAATCGGGCTAAAGGAGGAGTATCCAGAGGAGAAAAAGGAAAAAAGCCGGCAGCCGTGGCGGGAAGGGAGTACAGGGAGGGGGTGTAGGTGGCCGGGGGATGAAGGGAAAGAGTAGGATACGGTTTTACGAGGCTAAGAATGTTTTATTCATGCCGCGTACAGTGTCCTACCCGTTTCACTAAACGCGCACACCGTCAACGTCGTATCAAACTTCAACTATAAGCCCGGCTGAACTTGGAGTTTTCCGAAATGCGCCGGGCATGTGAAACTGTGGGGTTTCAGACCCCTTAGCGGTTCGGCTTCTGACCCCTTGGCGCGTATCTTTCTCACGTTTTGCCTTCCGAGTGTGTCTTCGTGGCCCGCGCTTCGTTTTCGACTTCGGAACCCCCCGGCCACCTATTCCTCTTTCATCCCTCGTCTTTATTTGCATTATCCATGTTACTCGCGCTCCTCGTTCCGAAGGAATTCCGCCTGACGTCGTTTCGCTTTGTAACGGAATTTAACCCCCGGCCGGAAGCTCGCCGCTTGACGTTTTTATTTTACTCACCGGGTGATTATATCGCGGATTTCAAACGTCCCTGCGAATCGACGAAAGCCGTTATTTATGTCGGCGTGATTATTTAATGCTACTACCTCTGTCGCATAATGGTAGTAAATGAATATTTAAATGTGAATTATTGGTAAATGCAGCTGCGAGTTATGCCGCGCGGAATTGCGAAGCCTTCAGTCAACATCAATGTTTCATGACATCTGTCATTTGTATTGACACACCCTCCATTTTTAGGGTAATCTCATTATTATGAATACATCGCAAGGAAAACGAAATATTATTCAAGAATCCGGAGTCTATCCGGACGCTGAAAGTAAAAATCAGAAGTTATTTTTTCATCCAATATTGTTCTTTTAAAATGATTAAAAAATAAATGAAATTATCAACTCCTATTATTATGGGGTAAATATAGTATTACTAGAGTTTCTTCATTTGAGTTTGAATACGAAATTAGTTTTTTATATCAGCATTCGTATGATATGAGAGAAACTTGAGTGATAAAACTTTTTGAATCCTTCTGCCACACTCAGTTTATTTGATTGGAAAGAAGTTTCGGATATGAGAGGCGGAAGAGAGAGAGAGAGAGAGAGAGAGAGAGAGAAGGTCCCTCGGAGGTGGACAAAAGTTCGATTCGTTAATATAAATAATAGGAAAAACAAGAGTGGAAACCCTGTTTGTTGAGAGTTACGCGGCTGAAACAACGTCTAGAGAAACTTGAACTTGAAGCCACTCTCGCTTTCAACATTCTAAATAGATTACACTGTTCTTCGCGGTGGAACTTCTTATTTTGCACGGCCTCAGGGAGAGATTTACTCGGTAAAAGGATTTTCTGTGAACGCTCGATTATATGCAACGTGGATAATACAATACTGTTGATCCAATTACACAGTTACAGCTACTTAAAGTTACATTTACCTATATATATGTCTGGTACAAGATTACACGGCATGTATAATTAAATGAAAAGCAGTCTACAATTTCTTAAAAACTTTTCGTTTAAAATGATCAATTTTTCTGATGTATTAAGCCTCATAATTATGGGACGTAGTTCATTTTACTTGGATAGGACGATGTCACATAATTCTAAATAATGAGGAAAATCCGATTATTAAAATGGGAAATTATATCCTATTTGGTCACCGATGTAATCCCAGTTTTAATTAATTTCTTTCTCGAAGACTTAATCTGCTAAAAAATCTTGGAAACATTTATTAATAAGAATAATATTGTTAACTACAGGAATTCAGTTTTGTGTGATATATATATTCTATGATTTATGGTTAGGTTAATATCGACCTATTTAGATTCAATATCATTAAGGAATTGAAATACGTAATTGGTACAATTAGATAATGTCAGTAACACCTCAACCCCTTTACCAGTGGCACCCTCAAAAAGCTTTAATATGCATACTAGAAAGTTATAAAACGTAGAATACATATAGTTAGAATAAACGTGTTGCGAGAGAAAATAGTGGTCCAATTTCATAATCTGATATGGAGAAAGCTCCGAGATAACTAGCCGTTACGGAAGCTTCCTCGTGTTACTAATTAATTATTTACTCGCTTCTACCATGTAGTAACAAGATTTACATCCCATCCAAGATTCTCGTCCTTGGAAATAGGGATCGTTTATAAATCTAAACGTTATTTCTTTACAAATTTGATTTCATATATTCTCGTATATGTTATCTAATAAATTTCTTATCTCTCATTTTCTATCCCATAATCTCATCAGTCTATGATTTCTCTTACACGCATACTTACAAATTTGTATAATTCAAGTATATAATAAAATATTGTCACATATTCTAGTTTGAACTTATTCTATCTTGTCATATTTCTATTTTTAAATATATGCATTATATTAATACAAGCTTCTCCTTTTTTGTTTCAGGTAAGACAGTGTTTTCCAATGTCTCTTCTAAAAATAGTCTGTGATCGCCATTTAACTCAAAGAAGTCATCAACCCAGGTATTAAGTGTTGAAATTAATTCGTAGCATTTTATAAAGAGGTGGCCCAGGTAGCACACTGTTTCCTTCTTACCTATACTAATGCACACTAATGGAAACAGCTATCATAAAACGCCATTTGCCGTACATAAAATTTTTCAGAGCACAAATAACGACGCTTTATCATTTATATAATACGTCAACATTTGTCCCATCAACCAAGATATTATCGCAATCTGAAATGAAACGATGAAATGTTGTTATCATCCCTACTGTTACGAGGCATCGTATCGTGATTACACTCCCACGCGGGTCGTGAAATATTTGGCAAAGGCGGTCGAAGGCAAAGAACGGAACATAACTGAGCCCGTCCCCCTTTCCCCTGTCAGAATATTCGGACTCTGTTCGTTAATTACCGCGAAGTAACGTGGCGTGAGTAATAATAGTTTTGTGACTACGTGGATAGACTTTGGTGGCAGGGGTAGGCAACAATAGCGGAGTTAATTAGCCGGCCTGTCATTTTGGGGTGGGATAGCTAAAAACTCGCGGAGACCATAAATCATTCTGGACCCTGTACCAGCAAAAAAGTTACCAATTCGTGCGTTTCCATGACTAACAAGCCGCGTCCGACCCCGTTTAATTCGTTGCCTGTTATTTCGTCCTTCTGCGGCGTTAATAAACCGGGGACTATCAAGATTTTTATTGCCCTCCGGATGACAGCTTTTTTACCTTAATATCCGCGACAGAAAATTTTTTGCCCGGTTCACAAGTTCAATTATTAAAAATATTATACAGAGTACATAGAAGTTCAATTATTGAGAATTATTAATTAGTGCACATGAAATTTTATTGTATTAGGTAGAATCTTACGTTTCAGCATTGATATATTATATTGAAATTTTTCATATCGACACTGCAGGTCTAGTTTCGTGTCAGATAAAATTGTTACAATTTTATTTGATTTTTTTTATTTTCACCATTGTAATAAAACAATGTTTTTTAGAAGAATTTATGAAGCGTCATTCATGATAGGTTCAAGTCGAAATCAATCATCACTTCTTGCGCTGATGTTTCAATAATGTTGACAACTCCGCAGTTTCATCGATCTCGCGCTGACCGAGATACAATAAACCGTCGCGTCGGCGGGTTTCTGTGCACGGATAATACAATCGAGTTTTCTGGCTCATTTCACCTTGACAATCGTCGTGGTATATTTTAGTTTCGTCGGACCAATTTGCATAATACCCACGTTTCGATAGGCCGAATTGTGTCACAATTACGCGCCGGGGTGAAAACCCCCGTTATAATGCTGTCTCCCGTTTTTCTCGAACAGCCGACAGTCACGTTGTTTCACGCTGGCGTCGTCGTCGCCCGGTACTCACCGTTGTTTCAACACACGTACGATACCGACTGCGTGACTGCGGCCTATTTAAACGTATCCAGTACCAGGCTTACCGTAAATTAGATAAAATTGCCCATAAAGTTCTGCCTATCTACCTACTTACGTTCGGGACACTCCTGCGTATCGTTTCGTGACGGCGAACGTAAAACGGTGGATTGAATACAAATATCTCAGCTTATGACAACGTCTCTTTCGCCCCGATTTTCGTTACCCTCCCACACCGCGTCGCCGCGCTTGGTTCGGCTAGGGACTGTCTCATCGAAGTCACGAGATCTCCTCAATAATTTTAATTGGTCAAATAACGGATACGTATAATTAAAGAGTCCTTCGATTTATCTTCATTATGAACAATATTTAAATCAAAACATTTTCTTATTACTTATACACAAAATGTGAATGTTTGTTACAAAATGACGAAAGAGGTACTAGATACACGTATAATATCTAATCTTTTATTTATCAATTTAAAAATCTTCAGTGCTTTAATATAAATTCATCATTAATAATATTCAATTTATGAAATCTATAAAATATCTCATATATCCTTTAATTGTATGTATATGCACAAAACACAACTGTCCAACAAGAGACAAAATATCTCCAACAGTTTTAATTAACGAAGAAGTTAGATACACGTGTAACATCTAATCCTTATTAAAGAGTCTTCAGTGCTTTACTATATTCATTCGTTGATGACAAGAATTATTAAATCTATGAAATGTCCTATGGACTCTTCTGTCATTCGTACACGAAACACGTGCGATGAATCGTTTCCTTGTTGCTCGTCGCGAACTTATTCAAGTTGAATTTGAAAACTTCGGTCGAGTTTTATTGTTGCGAGCAGCTACGCGGAGTTGTTGTTTTTGATTGAGTAATTAATTGTAGCTGTATGGGTGGAAACTTTTATGGAGGAAGTATGGTACTTGGGTAAGAAGTTCGGGAGTTCCAACTTAATTTTTGACTAATCTCGTCAGCTAAATTATAGGTGATTAATGCCTTCATTAAAGTTCTTTCATGTTCAAGTTTATGTTTGTACGATCGAAAAGTCGTATTGGTTCCTTCTACTAACAGTTCTGACGCTTAACAAAACGCCGACAGCTATTGGAATAAGCATTTCTAACGCACCTTTCAACTTTAAATTTACTTTTTTACCACTCAAGATCTCTGAACTTTTCAAGACCTCCATCAAGAGATGCTAAAAATCTTCAAGGTCGTTCATGCCTCATCGATAACTCCTAACAGAATTCAGTACCAGCGAAACTTCTATCAAACAGTCCCATCTGTCTTACTCTTTAATATCCTATCTCAAAACAATTATTTGAGCCATTTACTTTGAAAATGGCCTAAGTCTATTTTTTAAAAGTGCGAAGTTATCTATTTCAATATTCACCTGTCTATATTATCTCTTCATTTTTAAGGGAATTCTAATTCATATACTTAAAATTGGAAAGACATTGTAACTAGAAAATGGCACGTTAGTATTCTGTATAGTATATATTTTTAATTTTACTGAAACGCGAACTCTTAATTACCTCAATTTAAATATCAATGCACATAGGATACTTCCAAAATAAACGGTTTATTTATTAAATTCATGAAACGATATTCGAAACATTTTCCATACTCATGATTGCATTTTAATAAGATAATTTTATTTTTAATATTTCATAAATACTACTACTTACTTCATCACTTATTATCAATATTATAATATCATCATATTAATATTAACGTTTATTAAATCATTATACTAATATATAAATTATAATATTAATATGAATATACCGTAATTTCTTCATTATTTTTATACGTATGTAGTCAATTTTTTTAGCGTACACATACTCTCCAATAGTACGTTGGGGTTAATAACGAATTCCCGGGTTCGGAGTGGATCTGAAATGCGAGGTTTCCGTGTTGCGCGAAAGAGAACCGGGAAATTGAGTCTAGATCCTTTGTAATCTAGCTTCACGGAGAATACATATCTAATGGCTGACGGGATCGTGTGTTTACCTCCGGCAGCTACCGTGAACTGAAGTTTCCCCGTCGACGTAGTCTCATTTATCCCGAATTTCCACAGTCTTGTTGTCTTCTTATTCCGACAAATTTCATTCCGAAAGCCTCTCCTCCACCGCCCCGGCTATTCTCCTCTGTCTCTCTTGACGCCGCGGCAGCAAACTTTCAGCCACTGACTTCGACGCGGCCGAGGAGGACACCGTCGTCGAGTTTCATAAACCGGTTGGTTTTCAGAAATGAAGACAGAAAATAGAGACAACTAGTAGAACAAATTTCCAAAATTTGCTTCACCAAAAAGTAATTTAACCAGTTAACTGCGTTCGACGTGTATACACGTCAGTCTAAATCTCTTTTGATTAATGTCAATAATCTCTTTAAATATAAAGAGACTCGTATAAAACAATTGATTTTATTATAACATCGTACACATGAATTCTGTAGCTGTTAGAGTTTATTGAATTAATCTATATCATTTAAAGTATCATATTTTTTTTATATTCAAATTAATAGAAAATAGAATTTCTAAAATTAAATTCTGCAGTTAAAGGGTTAACAAATAATAATCGCTTGAGTAAATCATTTGAAAATTGACAGACGATATCATAAGACATCCGTAAATAGAATTTTTCTCTTTATTTCGGAGATTTTTAGGGAAGTTTAAACGATGTGGGAACAATTTTTCCAAATTGGTGATACACCTCTCGTTGCGCGGTGCATACTGCGACACGCCGGCGGAAGCAGCTAACGAGCCGGCATGGCCACGGCAAACAAACTAAACCGGACAAAGTCGTGTGAGTCGAAAGTTCGCCGGCCGACAAGCGTGGCGGAAGTGATTATTCGACGGGCCGGCGGAGGGGCCGAGATTTCAAATGAAGCCATTCACGGGCCAAAAGTGGCCCATTCTCGGATTAATAACGTTTGCATATTACGCGACGATCTTAACGGCCCGGCCGTTTCTCGCACGCGTCGCGATGTCCGGAAAAGGGGGACGGCGGGGTATGGCCAGGATCCCGAGGCCCATTGAAACAAACTCGCCCGGACTGGGAACAGTCCCGTGTAAATGGTGAAATGGCCAACACGCTACTTCCCGCCCCCTCCGGTCCGACTTCCTCTAATGTCAACCGCGTCGGTTGCTCTTCGCGTTCACGCGCGCAAAGTCGAAAGCACTCGAGTTTAATAGCGTTCCCACCGCTTCTCTTTCGCCGTCCATGTTTTCCCCGGCTCTGGCATTTATAGCCGTATACGACCTTTTTTTGCGAAAATATCTCTTTTGCTTATAGCTATGGGGAGTCAGGTTATTTAAAGTTGCACGAGATCTAGAATGAAAACGGTTACGAATTCATGGTTATTTGGTAGTATGATATTAATGAAACATTGTCGGAAGTTTTACAAATGAGATTACTAAAAAAAGTTATTACGTTTTGAAATTATGAAATTTTTATTCAATTTATAAAAATTCTAGATACAATAGGGAATTTTTTATATAGAAATTGCATTTACAAAGATTTCAAAATTCGTGTAATTTATATTCACAGGTCCCACAGATATCTAATTATTAATCTAATTAAACGATGACCAATAATACATATTTAATTACTATAAAAAAAATCACCCACTTTTTACGCATTACCTATTTATTGTTTAAATTCCATATGCAAACGATATTTGCATTCGGACCCTGCCCACCGCGAAAGCTTCCCCTATGTATATACCACGTATCACCCGTCACTGACATTCATTCAAAATCGTTCGGCACCGATCGACCCTAATTATAATATAGTCAGTAAGGGTTCGGAAAGTTTGGTCGACAACGGCAGGAAGGCTATCGTCAGAAACGAGGTCGAAAACTGGCGTGGGTTAGGCTGGCAATCGGGGGTAAAGGGTAAGGAACGGAAAGGGATCGAGCGGCCCTATCTGCAATTGCAATCGATATCACGGGCACCCTGAAGTTCCTCGAGTACGATATTTAAATGTCAGGCGCACAGCACGCGTGCACCACCTTCGCAAGGGTGTACCCTAACATTTATACCGCGCCCTTGTAAGTACTTATAGCGCGAAACAACCCTCCTTCCACGCCCTGCGCTATCTGCCTTGCACCCTCTACTCTCGTTTTCCTCCCCCCCGCGCCTACCAACGTTCACCCACGCACCTTTCGCTTCTAACAATTTTTTCATCGAGACTCGACAACCTATCTGCGAAGGCAAGTCGTTTCGTAAATGATGAACGAAGTTTTACTGTTCGCTTTTTTCTGTTTTTTTAGACGAATTGATTTGATAGATATTAATTCAATAAATTTAATATTATTTGATTTTCGCCTTATTTTTTTAAGTCTCAGGTAATTGATAAAAATAATGTGGTTCACGAGATCCCGCGAGCTTCAGTTCGATCTCAATCACTTTAACGAATAGGTATCTAATAGTATCTATAATGGGGAACGCAGCGGAGCTTGAAAAGATTTCCAAACTGCACTTGCCGACGGTGGATCACGTTTAATGGGATTATCCGTACCGTATCCTAACTCAGGAGGTTTACGAGCGAATGCCGATGCGCGCGCGAGTTTCGCCGGACACGTTTCTCGATACGATACATACGGATTAAGGTAGCCCATCGATAAAACGTCCCTCGGAACCGTAAGTAACTTTCGAAGTAGATTGCTTATCGATGGCATCGTTAGAATTTGTTGACCGTTCCGCGCTAACGTGAAATAAATGAAATTTCATGGCCTCTCGATCTCGGTGGTTCGTTTCACTATAAAATGCGTCAAGTATGCGTCAACTATGCGTCACTATAAAATGATTGCGTCACGATAAACGTATGTACGGTCATTTTCAATTTAGCTGAAAAAAATAAAACGGGAAAATTTCGTTGAACTCCACGTGTCAGCGTTTCGAGACCGTGGTAACACGTCTCGCGTAATTCGCGATGAAATGAACTGGCAGCGGAAAGAGGAAACGAGTATTTAACGCCGGGCGCAAGAAGTTTCGATCGGGGCGAGAATTAAATCGAACCCGGTACGCGCACGATCTTAATCGTTGACTGTTAATCACCCGATTCACTCGCGCGCGTGGGAAACGAAAGTTCTCCAATCGTGTCTCAGTCTAAAAAAAAAGAGAGAGAGAGAGAGAGACTCGCCGGGCCGGAGGTGAGTGATTGATGCCGGTTAGGCGAGGAGTTCGAACCCTCCGTTCTCTGATTCGTTTGGAAAATCCGTTGGTTAACGAAATCGTGCCTCACCCTCTCGTCATACGAATCAGCGCCGGGCTACCTACCCCCGTATACGTGCTTACCGCCCCTTCGCTGCTCGTCTTCCATACATTTCGCCCCCGCGAACCCTTTTACAGAGTTTTACGAAACCGATGCCTATACTCAAAGTTCCCTTCTGTCAGTATCAATGTAGCTTGGTACCGTACCAGTCGCGTGTTACTGGCCCGCGTCGCGATTGATTTCCGTCATAGCACATCGGCCTATACCTCGTCTAATTAATAGTGTTTCCGACGGTTTGCCATCGTTCAATTATGGGTTAGGGAGAGACTGTACTTTTCGTTTCTTTTTTGGGCTTCAATGAAAATGGAGGTATATTTTTTTACTGAGGAGAAATACAGTTCAGTAAGGGTTCGGAAAGTTTGGTCGACAACGGCAGGAAGGCTATCGTCAGAAACGAGGTCGAAAACTGGCGTGGGTTAGGCTGGCAATCGGGGGTAAAGGGTAAGGAACGGAAAGGGATCGAGCGGCCCTATCTGCAATTGCAATCGATATCACGGGCACCCTGAAGTTCCTCGAGTACGATATTTAAATGTCAGGCGCACAGCACGCGTGCACCACCTTCGCAAGGGTGTACCCTAACATTTATACCGCGCCCTTGTAAGTACTTATAGCGCGAAACAACCCTCCTTCCACGCCCTGCGCTATCTGCCTTGCACCCTCTACTCTCGTTTTCCTCCCCCCCGCGCCTACCAACGTTCACCCACGCACCTTTCGCTTCTAACAATTTTTTCATCGAGACTCGACAACCTATCTGCGAAGGCAAGTCGTTTCGTAAATGATGAACGAAGTTTTACTGTTCGCTTTTTTCTGTTTTTTTAGACGAATTGATTTGATAGATATTAATTCAATAAATTTAATATTATTTGATTTTCGCCTTATTTTTTTAAGTCTCAGGTAATTGATAAAAATAATGTGGTTCACGAGATCCCGCGAGCTTCAGTTCGATCTCAATCACTTTAACGAATAGGTATCTAATAGTATCTATAATGGGGAACGCAGCGGAGCTTGAAAAGATTTCCAAACTGCACTTGCCGACGGTGGATCACGTTTAATGGGATTATCCGTACCGTATCCTAACTCAGGAGGTTTACGAGCGAATGCCGATGCGCGCGCGAGTTTCGCCGGACACGTTTCTCGATACGATACATACGGATTAAGGTAGCCCATCGATAAAACGTCCCTCGGAACCGTAAGTAACTTTCGAAGTAGATTGCTTATCGATGGCATCGTTAGAATTTGTTGACCGTTCCGCGCTAACGTGAAATAAATGAAATTTCATGGCCTCTCGATCTCGGTGGTTCGTTTCACTATAAAATGCGTCAAGTATGCGTCAACTATGCGTCACTATAAAATGATTGCGTCACGATAAACGTATGTACGGTCATTTTCAATTTAGCTGAAAAAAATAAAACGGGAAAATTTCGTTGAACTCCACGTGTCAGCGTTTCGAGACCGTGGTAACACGTCTCGCGTAATTCGCGATGAAATGAACTGGCAGCGGAAAGAGGAAACGAGTATTTAACGCCGGGCGCAAGAAGTTTCGATCGGGGCGAGAATTAAATCGAACCCGGTACGCGCACGATCTTAATCGTTGACTGTTAATCACCCGATTCACTCGCGCGCGTGGGAAACGAAAGTTCTCCAATCGTGTCTCAGTCTAAAAAAAAGAGAGAGAGAGAGAGAGACTCGCCGGGCCGGAGGTGAGTGATTGATGCCGGTTAGGCGAGGAGTTCGAACCCTCCGTTCTCTGATTCGTTTGGAAAATCCGTTGGTTAACGAAATCGTGCCTCACCCTCTCGTCATACGAATCAGCGCCGGGCTACCTACCCCCGTATACGTGCTTACCGCCCCTTCGCTGCTCGTCTTCCATACATTTCGCCCCCGCGAACCCTTTTACAGAGTTTTACGAAACCGATGCCTATACTCAAAGTTCCCTTCTGTCAGTATCAATGTAGCTTGGTACCGTACCAGTCGCGTGTTACTGGCCCGCGTCGCGATTGATTTCCGTCATAGCACATCGGCCTATACCTCGTCTAATTAATAGTGTTTCCGACGGTTTGCCATCGTTCAATTATGGGTTAGGGAGAGACTGTACTTTTCGTTTCTTTTTTGGGCTTCAATGAAAATGGAGGTATATTTTTTTACTGAGGAGAAATACAGACTATAAAGGATAACGAATATTGACCATAGAAAATAATGTACGTAGAGTAGATGGGACGAAGGTAAGTGAAAGGAGAAAGAGAGTAAGAGTCAGAAGTTTCATCTGTCCTCTTCTAATGGTGCATGATTCACATTTGTTTTGTTGTCATTAGAGAAGAGCAGATAGGGTCAATCTTTTTCTCTTTTTAATACAGGGAAAAATCAAGGGACATTTTTTGGCACTATGTGTATTATCTCTATGGTACTGACTGAGGAGATAGGGGCATTACAGACTTGTTTTGGACTTGCTTTTATAGGAAAAATTGATTGTAACTGTTTTTTTTGAGTGATTCATCTGAGAGTATATCACAGTCATATGAGTCTTTTATAAAAACAATGATAAAACCATTATTAGACATAACACAGTGTACAGAATTGTAGGAGTTTAGAATTTCTTGCTTTCTCATACTTTTTATAAGAAACCACTTGTACATTGTATTTTTAATTATCTCACTCATCAAAGTGAAAGCTGTAACATTCACCTTATCAATTTTGCTCTCAATTATTATCACCAGCTACTATTCTCCACTGGTCTATTCTATTTTCAACTATTGCATCGGCCCGACCGCCGTACCCTAATTAGCACCCAAAATTGATGCGGTTTTTCGCGTTCCATCACTATAAACGTGTCACAGGGAGTAAGTAATGGCAGTTTCCCGGTGGCCTTGTCACTTCCATCCCGGTAACCGCTGGATTTCATTAATAGAGCAGTTAATCAGAGCAATTATTGCTACTTTTAGGCATTAATCGAGCATGGGCAATCTTGCCCGATGCGGCTTGTCGCTAGAAACAATATGCCTGTGCTAATGGGCTTTCTATTACGCGCGAGGATAATCGAAATTCTCCGGATAATACTCGGGCCACAATTTCATTTTCCATTAACGCGTGCCCACCGAGAGATCGATTGCTACGCTCGCGATCGTTCTACTCTCGCTACTATTATTGCTTTGGCGCCGATCAACCTACACGGGTTCGCGATTAAACGCGTTACGTCGCTCCCGGCCGAGTGTATAGATCAAATTAGACCGAACAATGTCCGACCACTCGTCGCCACCTGCCTCTGTGCCGCCTTTCACCCTTGTTCTTTTCGTTCGCCCGGCACGGATATCTGTTCCCGATCCGAAAAGTCGATTGTCCAAGGCTGACGTTAATTAAAAAATTTTAATCAAGTAATGCTGTCTCCTGCACGAAGACGCACGAGCGCGATAATTCGGGGATTATCGAATTTCTCTTCGAAATCCGAAGCGCGATAATAAAGTCTTGAGAACGATTCGTTTCGCACTTGATTTTTCTCATCGCACTTTTTATTCTAGTATGCTTAGAATATTGGTTCCCAAAATTAGTCCACTGGTATATTCTTTGTATAATAAATTATGTTTCCTAAAATTATATAAAAAATCATGTAGTTTGATTTACTGTTATAAAAATTATTCCGTTTACAAAAGTGTGCCTTTTGTTGAGCTAGTGTATATTACAGAGGTGAAGGACTTCTCTTACTATTAGAGGCAACAACTAAGTTAGGTAGTACTAAGTGATATTTTTATTTCATTACTGTTATCTTTATTTGTTTCATTCAGATCATTAAATTTTAATAATTAACTGCGTATTTAAATGTCACTTTTTAAAATTCGATGGAAAAGAGTTAGTGGGATATTTTCATTTATTTCTTATTTAAAGTACCATTTGACCATTTGAATCAGCCTTAATAGACCCTCTAAATGAGTACCTGTAATTTTCATTCTCACATCAGTTTTCATTTTTGTCATAAGAGAAAATGTTCACAGCAGCATATTAAATTAATCCTTTATACTCAAAGAATTTGTCCCTAAATATTTCGTAAATTTCTTACATGCAAATTGATGTATTAAAATTAATATTAATTTGTTCTTTCGATATTTTTAAAATTAATATATAGTATATGTATGAATTTTATAATGATTAAGTTTAACTTAATCAATAATATATCGCAGTAATAATTATTTCTCTATATAACAATTATTAATCATAAAACATAAAAAATGTCCGTGAGTCACCTCATGAGTTCGAAGGGTTAAATTAATATACGTATGAATTGTACAGTGATTAAAATTAATTTAATTAATAACATATATTTTATTCTATGAAATGAGTGGCGGCAAGAATGCACCTTT
>SHCU01000139.1:234763-247394 GCA_004307685.1 Ceratina australensis | reverse complement strand
GGAGGGGGGGGAAGGAAAAAAGGGGGGGGGGGGGGGGGGGGGGGGGGGGGGGGGGCGACCGACCGGCCGATGGGGTAGGGGGTTGAAAGCGAAGCGGTAACCCGGTTGGACGAAGTCCAGGCACTCTCGGTGGGTAGCACGCTGACGTTTTCGACCAGCTGATCGACCGATGCGAACGGACAAAGAAGGAAAGAAACGAGGAAACGAACGGCGCGGGGTAGAGGGGGGTTGAACCGCTGGCTGGGATGTTATGGAGCGCGTGGGAATGGGGCTCCAGCCCGAGCGGCGCCGCGACGCTTTCCGGCTGCTCGTCGCTTTTACACCGCGAAACCATGGCGGGAGAACCACTCGGCGCGACCGCTCGTAAAATCGAGTTATTAGTTACCACCCCACGGGCACAATTCACGAAAACATCTCGTTAAATCGTACACACTCGCTGCCCCCGGTCTACCTCCTCCACTGCTTCTTTACTTTGCACCAGGTTCAGTTTGTTAAGTGCTTTTCAAAATCAACGCCGCTTTAATCGTTCGCCGATTCGTACCCGTAGAAATAATCTTTTTTTCTGCTGATTCGAATTCATTCTCCTCGGTAAAGGTGTTTTGAATAATTGCATTTTTTAGTTTTGCGTGAGAAAAGATTTTTTAAATTTTGCGCTTATATAAATATATAATATAATGTAATTATGTAAATAACAAAATTAATGAAAAATTGGTCTGTAGTTTTTATTTCAGGACAAATATAAATATCTTACGGGTAATATTATTTACGACGAAACGAATTGTTTAAGCGACAATTCATTTTAATGTTCAGTCTAAAATACATTCGAGGGATCCTTATTTTATTTAAAATAATCATTGACATTTGACTCACACTGCTTTATTTTTGCCTGATAAAAAACCGACGAAAATGTACAAAACGTACGAGAAATCCCTAATCCCTTACCGTACAGAAAGTTTGATTGTATAGTAACAGTAGTAGGCTCTATCATGTTCGCCGAGCTGGCCGCAAAAAATCTATTGGCACATCCATCACTCTTTCTTGGTCAATCTACTACAAAAAAAAAGAAAAATACAGTTTCATGATTGAGTCCGTTAATTGAATTCGATTTTCTCGTCATCGGTAAAAATATATTCCGCTATTTCTACACCGACCTAACGTCAATCGAGTTTATACGCCGGCGGACAATTAGAGAAAAAGCGTCGGGTTGATCGACGCAAGAACGATCATCCCGAACGTACATGACGCCCGTTGCAGAGTACATACGTCGCGTCGCGCCGTCGTCGTCGTCGTCGTCTGGCTAGGAAACTCCCGGCCCGTGTCCCGTCAAGTCGGCAAATATTCAAAGATTCGGTCCGTCTGCCTGTTCGCTTGTTGTTGGGACCTCTCGACGACGTACCGCCGCCGACTCGCTGAGAAAGAGAGAACGACCGAGGCGGAGCTAGAGAAACCTATATAGTATCAGCCGGCAGGAGGGACATATTGACGAAGGGAACTGCTGCTGCTGCTGGTGGAAGTGGAGGGCCATCGGGTGCGGTGGTGCATCGTGGGTAGTAGCATGCCAGGCGGGGACGGATCTCGTCTAGGGAACTTTTCCTCGAGTAAACGCAATTAAGCGATGGAGCAGCGGCGCAATTTGCCCGTAACAGCAAGCGGAGAAACTCTCCTTATGCACAAGTGGAATAATCTCGAGAGGAAAATCGAGGGGCTCGAGAAACGGGGAGATCGATTAGCCTTGGCCGGTGGCCCCCCTTTTAGTCGTTTTCGTTATTCCACGGTAAAGATAACTGAACTGTAGCTCGAATTCTACAGCTTCGGACAATTATTCTGGACCTACTCTATGTGTGAGATCCCTAGCGGGACAGTATTCAGAAGTAGTAAGAAATCTATTGGTTTATGTTTCAATGCTCTAGGTAGAAACTTTGGCAGCATCGTCATACGTCGGAGCATTGAAGCATAAATCAATAGATTTCTTACTACTTGTAAATATTGTCTTGCTAGGGAACTCACACATAAGCAATAGTAGGGCCAGAATAATTGTCCGAAGCTGTACGCAGGAAATTATTCGCGGCAGCGGCGTTTAGTTGATCGACCGTTTCATGGCCGCCGATTCGATCCGAACCGTGCGCCGGTATCCGGATCCAACGGGTTAAAGCGGGCGGGCGAGAGAAAATGAGAACAAAGGCAGCGAAAGCGGGGAGGAATAAAAAGGACGCGTCCCTCCCGATGTTCGACATTTAACGACGCCTTCGAATGCATCACCGGTCCCGATTGGGTGCCGGGCTGACACCCGATACCCGGTGCGCCTGGACAGAGCCGGGTGATAAGCGGGGAACCGAGTAAATGCAAAATTGCTCGAAACCGAGCGAGCGTGGGCCGACGTGACGTTAAAGTTCGTTTAAAAGTGAACCCGGTTGAAAGGTGTCGACGAGGTGTATACCGTAAGGCGCGACGCTAGAGCCGTCGGGAAACCGAAGCGGCCAGACAAAGCCGGAGGAACGAATGGGAAGCACGTGGGTGTAGAACGAGGACGGATAAAACGATAAGGGGGGTAAGAAAGAAGGCAAACACTTCTTGAAGGGAAGCAACGAGGAAGACAAGGGAAGGAAGAAATAGGTGTGCATAGGGTGAAGAACGATAGGAGGTGGAAACGAGCGAAGCCAAAGGAGGGTCGTTCGTCGGGTGGTTGAGAGTGGGTTGAAAGGAATCTTTCCGATAGAGGCTGTGTATAAGCCGTTCTTCCCTCCGGGTGGGATCGCCGCCTCGCGCGCACCGCCGGTCCTTTCGTCCTTTCGGTATCGGTGGAAGGAAGTACCGAGTGCCCGAAAGGCAGCGCGCGGCGTGCTTCTGCGGCACCGGTGTGTGTCCGATGTTATCTGTGGTTGCCATGGGGATGCTATTGATTGGCCGACGCGCCGACAGACGTCACGGGAGTCGCGGCGCCACTCCGACTATTGCTAGCCGCCCGCGCCCCCGTCCGCCCCCTCTATCCGTTATACACCGGCGTCCACCGTCTCCTCCTCGACCTCTCCTCCGCCTTCTACTCTTTCTCCTTCGTCTCCTCCTTCTCTTTCGCCCCGATTCATTCGGTTTCGCGGAGGGCAAACCAGCCCTCCTCCTCCTCCAGCGCGTTTACTAGTCCACTCGCACGCCATGCGGGGACTCTCCGTGCATTCGACCGCGTATAAACGCATCGGAGCACATGGGAAGGGAAACAGCACGGGTCTCAATACGTGTCCGTCTATCTGTCCGGCTCGCGGCACCTACCGCCCTTCCGGACCCTTCCGGTAACTCGTGCATCCTGCTAACTCGCATCGGCTCTCTATCTAGCCAGAGAAATCAGCGCCCCCCTACCGAAACCCTTTGCGAATTCGATCATAGATCCCCTCGCGGCGCGAAGGAGAAACGTTCCTCTTAAGGCAAACACCGACGGCCTTCACGCTGCCGTAGTGTAATCGTGTTGCGTTGTTTGCATGCGAATAGAGCCAATTGTATATAGACGTCGTAAGCCTGGTGATCGTGGTCGATGCGAATAGACGGGGATCAGTCGGACGACCCTGTGACGCGGGGGGAAGGCTTGATTATCTAGCCGGTTAGGGTCGACGCTTTCGAAACCTTTAATCTCTTTCATCTTAATGATCACGCGGCGAATTAGTCGCGGGTTGACACCGCGATTGAGCGGTCGAACCTCGACCGGGTTCCTTTGTGCCTCGTTTGTAACAGTGTTAAGGACAAACCGTATACCTCGAGGCGACATTTCGGTCCGAGCCTTTTCGAGTCTTTACACGTCCTTGGCATTTAAATTGTTTGTTCGAACAAACGTAATCGGTTAGATCGAGTTAACTCCGATGCGATCGAATCTCGGTAACCGCTAGTTCTTTTTCCTACCCTGTACGTCTCGATGGTGGACATTTAGTCGAGGAGCACGAGAGCGAGGCAGCGTGATTGAGTTAGCGGGAGTTCTTCTCTTTGGTAGCAGCCAGGTCATTTGATTTATAATTTGACTCGGAATGTCCGCGAGTAGAAAAAGGTTGGGAAACACTGACTCGTGGCGGGTCGCGCGTAGCGAAAACTGTCGACGCGACGGCTTTCGCGATCCGGAGCAGTCTTCGTGGCGCCTAACGAGTCGTATAAAACACTGCAGTTTGTCCCCGTAAAAAACCGCGGCTCGCACGCGACTTTCTTGGAAGCGCGACCGCCTCGTTAATGCACGGGGCGAAGAAGGGGGTGAAGGAATGGCCTCCGCGGGTGAATTCCATGTGGGATATAACTTGATTAGGATCTGCCTAATGGCTCGTGATCGATCCCGGCTCAGGCGGCGTACGAGGGATTGATAAACGGGAATCTGCTGTTTTAGGGACGAGTTATCAATGAGGGGACATGCATGTGCCGCTAACGTGTACTTGGCCGGACTGAACTTCGTAATGAGTTTGATTATATGCCGATTCGTTCGCGTGTCCAGGATAATAAATCTATCGAGAGTGCTTCGAAATGTAATTGTGAAATTTATTATTTTTATTATCTGAATTTGCTTCTAAGAATTTGTTAGAAAATACGTTCTTAAGTTTTATATTGATAAGATACAGATAATTTTTATTGTATCTTTATTAGTCAGTTGTAGATGGAAGGAGATCGCAAATATCGATATGATATTTGAAAAATTTCTTATTTCTGTTAAAACTAAATTTGAAACAGTTGCTGAAAAATCGATTGAAATTACATCAAGATTTTTGACATTCTTAAACGAATTTGGTTCTTCAACAGAAAGAAAAACGGAAATTAGAGTAGATATTTTATACATAACACCAGACATTCAGAATATTAAAAATCATCAGGCCTAAATATCTTACTCAAATAATTATTCCTTACTTCAATTTCTTTTATTAATTATTATTTGCTATTGGCTAAAAAATAATTAAACTGTTACAGATGTGATTTTCACTTATTATGTATTATACACTATATTATTTTATTACTATCGACCAAGAAAATCTGAATATTGTCTGAGCTCCGTGATAAGCTTAAGAACCACTGGTCTAGAGTCGAGTCTACAGACGCATAGGATGCACGGCACGGCTATGAATCGATGTCTCGAAATTAAGATTCAGTGGACGGTGAATAGAATTTCGCTATTCGGATTGCAATTACGTTACACTCGCGGTCGTCTTCCTTTGATATAATCCGGCGTACGCGATGGTACTTACAATGTGCATACATAGAAGTTTAGTCGGTGTTCTATTAAAGCCAAGTGTGTCAATAGGTGTTGAGTTACCGTTTGTACTGCCGGTTGTACTGCAATTTCAAAGACGCGATATTCGATAAATCCCTTTATATCGCATAAACGAATCGGAGAAATATATTCGATTAATGCAGCCTGTCGGTTCCTCAAGATTAGAAAGTAATATCGGATCTTCTGATCACAAAGCAAAGCCATCATTTAACTAACAACCAAAGTAGCGAACCCAGCAAAGAGAAGTTAAATTCATTAAAATATATGTATATCTATTGAATCTGTATTTTAAGGTTCATTACATTTTTTCGTTTGATCGAATTTAACGTGTCAATCCTTTCGTATAAAAGCTAACCCTTTTTTTTAAATTCTTCTTGGAGGCCGTGTCTTATTCTCATACGAATACGGAAATTCGATACATTATATTCTACATCGATTTTAAAATATTCAAGATGTTTTTCAATTGATTAAATTTAACATATTAATACTTTAATATAGAAACTAATATTTTGTTGGAATTCTTTTTGAAGGTTATGACCTATCTTCAAACGCATATGGAGCATCGCAACATAAATCCAGCATCGATTTTACTGCATTCAGTGTCCTTTCGTTTTATCAAATACCGTGTCAGTACTTTCGTGCGAAAGCTAATATTTTTGTTAACTCTTCTTGGTTAAATCCCATCTCGATGCGGACAGTGAACATCAAGGCATAAATCCTGCATCGGTTTTAGAATATTCAAAAGGTGGGCCTGTAATTTTCACAGAATTAGAAATAACGCGACCCGACCGTTTCCCGGGATCCCACGGGAATCGTAAACAGATAGATTTTATGGCGGCCGGGTACTTTAATATGCGCAAGGGCCGTCCGCCTAATGTAATGATTATTAATTGCCACGCTGACAATATTCGCTGCACGCAAACGCTGCTGCTGCTGCTCCTCCTCCTCCGCGCGCGCAACGAACCCACACACCGCCACGGTTTGCAGCTGCACCGAGTTTTATTAGCATCCCGACGACAGTTTGGAAGGTCTCCCAACAAATATACATCTTGGTATGCGAATAGTAATTGTTGTTTCGAAGTTGCGACGGGGAGGTGAAGAGGCAGGGACACACCGCGGCGTCGACAAGCAGGACATAAGCTTCCCCCGGCTAATGCGGTCTGTGCCTTAGTTTATCCGCGCTAAGTGCCAACCGGGCGAATGTCATCGCCTCTAATGCCTCGGCTGCAACTTTTCGCGGGTCCCTCTCTCGCCCCCCTTCCACGGTGTGCAACGAACCCGCTCTCTGCTCCTCAGTCAGTCCTGCGAACTGTCGCGAGTTTCCATGGACCGATGGTGACGACCTTTTTTTTGTCCGAATGACTAACGAGGGAACCGTCTGGTTCCCGTCGACACGCTGCTGTTCAAGTTTCTTCAAACAGCTCATTAAATTTTTGCATATGAATGAGATTAGAAAATATATTATTATTATTTATTTTTTAATGTAACAATTGGAATTTCTTTTTTTAAAACGTTCCCGTATATTATTTTGATACACGACGAGGTGAGCTTGTATTTTGTACGGTGAAACGCGAGGGTGAGAATTCGATTTTTTTCTTTCGGCGTTAAACTAAGAGACTCCTTAAGTGAGATTAAGTAGAGGAGCGTGCAATGAGTTTTAAGCGCAACGTGACGATTCTTCAATTTTTCTTGTTACATCTCTCTCATTTTCTACTCCATACCCACTCCAGCGGCGTGGAGAAGGAGCCGGGGCGCAAGGTGGTCGTCGTTAGGTATAAAAGTAAAAGAGGCTCGAACGTGGAGGGTGGAAAAGAATGAAACTAATTGCGGTGCCGACTACGAATGACTCTGTAACGACGATTCGGTCCGTTCAAACCGCCGTCATCTCCTTATATATTATATACACGCGTATATACCTATACGTATATATGTACGAGTCTCCGATGCCAAGAAACTTTTATATCCGTCCAAGATTCTAATGACGTCACGGCAGCCGTCGCAAGCGTTGCCCTGTCATCAGGCATTGTTACGTTTACGCCGGTATGGTTTCAACGTTTCCCGTTGTACCTCTCCTTGTAGTGTATAAAAAGGAGGACGATTTAATGATACAGCTGATTGAAGAAAGACTGACTCGCCAAACCCTAGTGTTTCGATCATTATAATGCAGCACGCATCTCTTCTCGTTTTCAGTTTTTATTTCTTTTTTTTTTAGATATTGCATAAATTTTCTTCTAAGAAAATTAATACTTATTATGTAACATGATTATTAATACCTGAAACGTTCAGGCGTGTACTTGAAATAACTGCTTTGTAGGAACGAAACGAGCATACGCTTAGAAAGAAAGTAACAGCGTTCCAGATTAAAAACCAGTCCGAACAAATTTTTTTACAAACTGAACGATTGCCTCTCAAGCCCGATATTCCGACATTACCTATGCATGCAGAAACCATTTTTATCTGCCCCACGATCCCCTCCGCCCGAACCCAATTCATCCCCCAAGAGCAGAAGAATTTTTAAGAAAAAAAGATGAATACGCGACTGTCAAGTGCGCTGCGGAACGAAACAACCTTTACACATTTTTTCCCGGATTTCGGGTAATTTATAATCAGTCCGAGGTCTGACAAACGGAGAAACTGTCCACTGGAATATAGGCGAAAGGCAAATTGTTAGATTGAAGTTTTAAAAAAAATGATAAATGGTATTAGAACGTTATCAATAATGTGTATATCGATGATTATGGTCTTCAAGTATTAATGTAAGCGAATCGAATAGGATTGAATGATTCTACTTGAATAGAACGGACAAGTAGAGTCGGACAGTGTTATTCTCTTAGATATACAACAGTTGGGAATATCATTTAAATCAGAGATAAAGATAATAGAATTTATTTTTCATTTTTTATTATTGTATTAGAATTCTTTTTCTCGACTCACTATAATAAATAATCATCACTCGTTATAAAAGAAAACGGAGGAAACATGAAACGCTACTAATACTTTTTGCACTCAAGGGTTGATTTAGGTCGCTACTTCTAGGTTTATAAAATATCATTGATTAAATAAAAGATCACTATAAAGTTCATATATATATCAATTTAAAAATTATCGATCATAAAAATTAACAATAATTTCTTATAACATATAAAAATTATAAGATCGTAAAATAATAATTCAGTAACTGTTTGGAAAAAAATTCGTCGAGTACAAAGTGTTAATAAACTGTGATATTATTTCTAATCGATGAATGCATGTCCATCGCAATAAAAGTCTGTTGCATCGAGTCTGCTTAGGCGTCGGGTTCTTGTGACTGTTAAGTTATCCTCCTTTATATCTTCCCGCCGGCTCCTTCTTTTCCCTCTCGCTTTGCTATTTGTTATTTGTACACCTATCCAAACTGAGATGTTGCAGCAGCAGCAGCAATAGAACCAGCAGCAGCGTCGCCGACGCAACAGCGGCGGCAGCAGAAAATCTCAAATAAATCCTTTCGTAATCCCGCATCGCTCCTTTCAGCCAGTCCGGATTTCCACTACTCGCTTTTATGCCACCTCCGCACCCTTCGAAAACTCCCGTTATCTGCTACCCTTTTCTCTCCTCCTCCCTCCTATCTGTAACTCCATCCAGCCTCTTTATTCGGCTAACTGTCTGTCTTCTTCCCTCCACTTTTTTCGCCGGCTCTTCTTTTTCTCTCTACCTCTGTTTTCTCTCCTTCCCGTGCATCGAATCTCGTGCCACGTACCACCGCGCGCGTGCACCCACGCGTACACAGCGCGTTCGCTCTCCCGTTTCGTTTACTTTTTCTGTACGGCCGTCAATGCCGACTTCCTGCCGGCATTCACGGCCACCGTCATTACGATATCTGCCGTCGCAGACCGAGCAGCATTCGCGTTCGCTACGTTCCGGCGAGCTCGTTCCGAAACAATTTTCGCTGCAACCCCAACCCCGTTAGACCCTCCTTCCACGGAATTGGATATTGTAAGGTCCTTAGCAGGCCTCCGGGAACGAGGGCAAAAATAAAGAGAGAGAGAGAAAGAAAAGAAAAAAAACGGAAACGCGTTTATACCGCGACCTGTGCACGCTACTATTTCACCGCGAGCAACGTCGTCGAGTATCTGGGTTAGGATCCACCCTTACCCTCTCGCTGAGAGACGATAAATTCGGGATCGGACTCTTTAACCGAAACGAGCAACGGTCGGACAGGTGTACACGGGGGAGCAGGGAAATTAAAAGGACTCGCTGCCATCGAGTCAAGCATCGGTGGAATTTTTACCCGGGTAATAGGCGTGCAAGAGCGTACTCAAGCGTCGCCGGTCTCCTCGAGCCGTTGTTTCGCGTTCCCTCCACCGATGTTACCGACGTTCGAGCATTTATCGAGGAAAACGGCATGCGCGGTTCGTTTGAATTGGTCGCGAAAGCTTGTTGCAAGTATATTTGCTTCTTACCGGTCGCATGAATGCCGCATCTCCATTTGGCAAGAAACCGTGGTACTCTTTTTTTCTGGAGTTCAGAGAGTAGGAGAAGGTGGTGGTGGTGGTGGTGCAACGCGAGGGAGAGAGAGAGAAAAGTCGTGTTTCTAGTCCCGCGTTCTGTCACTTCTATCCAGCTTACGTTAAGCCACTTTTTATGCTGGCCCTTATTCGAGGCTTATCATGACAAGATGAATGCAATATGATATCAAAAGAGGAAGGAATTCCATAACGGAGTGCACACAGACCCGGGTACAAAGGAAGGCCGGGGTTCTTTCTTTCGGATTCTCGAGCGCGACGCGCGCTGCTGCTGCTGCTGCCTCCTCCTGCCTCCTTCGACGAATTTTATTGAAACCTCTTCCGGGACCATAATGTATGTTTAAAGCGGAATTGCTCGAATTCGATATCGGAGTCCCCTCACGATATTGTCTAAGATCGAGTCGCGATTAAATTCACCGGCCTCGATTCAGTTCACCCTGTGTAACGCTGTTTCGAGGCATGCTGCTGCTGCTGCTCGGCTTCTTATTCCACGGATCGAACCACCCCGGTTTCATTCGATTCTGTTTACCTACCTCGGGGAAACACACGGCATTAGGTTGAATGCCGTTTCACTATAAGTTCGTTGAATGCATGTATTCCGCTTCTCCAATGAAAAGTTATATTAAAACCGGAGTGATTTTTGTAAAAAGTATTGGCTGGGTGCGTGGCATGCAGCGCCGATAGAAAGGGGAAATAAGAGAAACTCGGTAGCTGCCTTAAGTAAATAGGAAACATATGTTCTCATGGAGTTTTCTACAAGTATGATGATAATTGTGAAAAGAAAAGCAGAATTGTAACTGCAGGATTTAGAGATGGCTGTTATAATCGAAACTGGATTTCAAAGCGTTACACACTCAATTTTTTCTTATTAAGGTTGAGTTTTGAAACTGTTTGATGATATGAGTTTAGTAACTAATGTATTCTAGACTTTTTAAAACTAGTGATGAATTGATCATCCAATAGTATACTGTCCGTTCCCGACAAGTTGCACTCTGCTCACTCAGGAGAGAAGGAGCAGAGTGAGAAAGAGAATGATCTTCACTGGCCAACTTGTCGGGAACAGGCTATACTTATTACCATATATGTAATCATAACAGCTTTTACATTTTTTATTTGAGTACTACATAACTAGTAACACTAAATTTGTTACTAATATATATAATAAAAATATTTGTTACTAATATATATAAAGTCACATTAAGTTCATAAAATGTATTCTCTGCTGCAAAAGGCATAACATCATTTCGGAAAGCAAATATATGCAGTAGGAATTTTGAATTGAAATCGCACGAACAGTCGAAATGACTGGTACGGTAAATAGTGTTAATGTATTATAGGTGTACTAATTTTTCTATTTTTGACGATAAAAGCGCTTGCATATTTTCCTTATTCTCACTTGAACGCATCTGGCCGATACTCGTACGTTTAAAATCATATATTTGAATGATGATTTTCGTCGTAACAGAAATAGAAATTTGAGCACGAGTTCTTCCAGTTTCGCAGTCGATTAACTTACCTCGTCGGCAATTCCATGCATTACACCGTTTGGTTAATTATACGTGGGATGAGCCGGCCGAGAAAATGACGTGACCTGTAAATTATTAATCCCTTATGAGCCTGATGTTTTCCGAACGATGGGCTGACTAATAACTCATTCGCTGAGTTTTCCCCTGCGACTCAGCTTATCATTATGTTCACCCACTCCCGTGAATGAACTTCACCACTGAATAGAATATTTTCCTCGATTTTTTCAACCTCGTTCAATGCGTAGAAACCGAATTTAATATAAAAAATAAAGTACGATTTCTCTTCGGCCCCGGTTAATTAGAGACCCGAAAGGGGGAAATGATCCTAGGCTGGATTTCATAAAAGTCCGAAATTCGAACTCCTTGAATGTTTCAAACGCTCGGACAACTCGAGTGGGTAGCACGTGTTGTACATAATGAATTTGAGTTTCGAACCGGCGCGATATAAGTTCTGAACAACGTGAAACCCCGTTTTGCGAACTCCCAACCAAAGCTTTACCTTAATTATTTTTCACCTCGACTCGATCGTGTTCATCGTGCACCGATGGAAGAAATTGCGATTATTCCACGGACGAGTTAAACTGCTCTGTATTTAGTATCGCCCGCGGCGGATCAATCTTTGATGCCGGTAAAAATTCAGCGAGCCTGACGCCCTGAAGAATTAAACGGTAGCGCCGGGCAATCCGGGCGATGTAAAATTCAAACGATTCGTGCGAACGCGTTCACGGGCCGGGAGGGTGCGAGCGCAAAGGTCAGCCTAAGCATATCCCGGCATAACAAATTTATTTCGAAAGCATCGTAAACGATTCCCGGTTCAGCCATCCGGCCGGAGGCGAAGAGGAGGAGGAGGAGCGGTCGAAGGTTTCCTAATTTATTAAAACGTCGCCGACACACAGAATTCAAACCCGCGCTTCTTCCTTCGCTCATCCCCCCTGCCAGTTTCTTGCTCCATCGGTAGGTATGACTCCACCGTCTCGAGAATGGTGTAAAATTTTCAAGAGCTCTTGCGCGAACGAAAACCGTACCCGGGTGGCTCGAGCGCCGGCTCCTCACGTCTACCATTTACACACGTTCGGCCGTGTATTCGACGCGTAAAACGATCCTGGTGGCCGGCGAACGGCGTTCGAGGGAGCGAGACGGCCGCGACGGGGACAGACGGCGGGAACAGGGTTGGAGAGGGACAGACGCGAGGGATACGTGGAATAAGAATCTAAAAAGACCGAAACGAAGAACTCGACGACGAAACGACTCCCGTGGGTTTCCTCCAATCAGCCAGACTCGGCTCCGACTGCCGCCGCTATCCGGCTAAAATGCACTCCGACTCCGCGTATTTCTGACGTACATAGGAGCAGCCGGTAGTCCCCCCCGCGTCTGTA
>SHCU01000139.1:215254-229042 GCA_004307685.1 Ceratina australensis | reverse complement strand
TTTGTGTTGACGCTTCGTGTGTTCCCTTCTGCCGGTGGTCGTTATTGCCGATGCACGCGGACGGATCTATCTCCCTCGTCCCCCCCTCTTCTTCGCTTCGCTATCCTTGCCCTTTCGTCTGGTATATATGCCTAGCTTCTCGCATTACTTACGGATCCGTAAACACGAGAAGGTTGACAAACTAGGTACACGACTCGGAGGTATTGTCGCGCAATTGACCCTGTATCCCGACGGTATTACCGCTCTATGATATTAGATTAGATTTCGACGAAATTGGACTAGTTCTCGAAAATTACACAGGCCGCATTAGCTGGCCCGTGAGCCCGACGTCTCTTTATCTATCAGGACATGAACGCGTCGGGTATTTGCGCCCCGGCAAATTGGTCCGCATTCAGGGCAACGCATCCGGACTAGTCGACGATCTTTTTATATTCGAACGCTTTCAACGTTTGCGATCGCTTCACTTATGAAGATTAAGATTGTATGAGCTTACGTAGAGACGATGATAAAGGATTGAGATTTTAACAGTCGTTACGTTCATGGGACGCTGCGCAAAATTTTAGAAATTGGCCGCATTCGGGAGAACATATTTGGGATAGTTGATGATCTTTTTACATTGATTCTAGAATGCGTTCGGACGCTTTCAATATTTGTGATTGTTTCACTTACGGAGATTAAGGTTGTATGAGGTTACATAAAAGCAATGGCGAAGTATTGAAATTTTATTAGGATATTGATGTTTGAGAAATATTGTGAGTCTATTGAGAATATTATATCTTGAGCTTTTATATTGAGTGACAAGAAAAAGTATAGATACAATAATGACAGAACTTTGTAATATTGCATGATACTTAGTATTTGATTTGAGAATATTTTAGAGTTGAAATAACATCAAGAAGAAGTACAAATTATAGGGTTTTTAGACAATTGCACAATCCTTTCAATAGGTACCAAATAATGTATTGCAATGTTAGAAATTATTAACAATTCTCTGTAGGTTAAGAGAATACATCATACAATTTCTTAAACAATATAATAGTACAATCATTCTATAGAGATCTAACGGCTTATATAATACAACCTTAACCAATTTCTGTTATCCTCAAATTCGTACATAAATTTCCATTATAAGTCAAAGTTCTAATAGTTGATGAAGTGCAAAAATATATATTACATGACATATTATTCTTAGATTATTATAATATTACAAAAGTCGTATTTTCTGTAAAAGCCACTAGTTTATTTACTAGTAATTGTCTACATTCGCTTCCCTGAAACTGACTCCACGTCGATTAAAATAATTAGTCAGACATAGTCAGCAAAGAAGCGTGCTGACTCGTAACAATAAACCAGTGGGTAGGACCTGAACATGTTTCGGGGAGCACTCTCCGTTTCCATCAACGTCGAAGATAATTCTCCTAGGTTTCGACCGTTTTCCGTTCTCCGATCCGGCAAGTTCTATCTCCAGCAGCAAGACGAGATCGTGGCTAGGGAGAAGAAGCCGCTCGCTAGTCAGACGGGTCGCGTTTCGTGGCTAAATTCGTATCCGAACTGGCAAGGGAAAAGCGTATAACTTCCTAATAAAGTATTTAGCCGACGGATAGAAGCGCGATCTCTCGCAGTTGGCTAAAGGGTAAGGGGACAGGAGTGCCGTTCGGAAGCTGCCGGTGTAAGAGAGGGTTGCTACGGCGGGAGTTTCAGTTTCCGGGTGATCTGTGGCTCCCTCGTCGTGAGAATCGATGCCGCTAGCCAGCCAATAACCATACATCGTATGACTATCACACCCCTGGGGTATATACTACTCCGCGTTACGTATCCCGTGTTCTCTTTCTCTCCTTTCACCTACCGGATACCAATGGACACGCGTCCCCGACTTTTCAAATATCCTCACTGTGTCTCATCTAGCTATCTTATTCCAGATATGTAGCACATGTCACTGTCAGCCCATCTTCGAGGGCTATGGTACTTACGCGACTTCTCCAACACTTTCCCATTTATTTTTGACGTTCCTTTTTGTCTCATTGATAACTAGATAAAATTAGTGGAAAATATTTAGTTTATGGGATTGGATGTTTTTCCTTATATTATATGAGATGAGTTTTCTGTTATATTGTAGCTTTGGAAAAACAAAAATTAAGTCTGGGTTTAATTTCATTCAAAAGTAATTTCTCTTGGATTTATGTTAACTTACTTTTATGTTATCTTATACATCGAATTTATTCTATATTATTTTATAATTCTATATTAACCTATAATAATTTATAATACAATATAGGATATATATTAACTTATATAATAATTAATGATTGCTGCTAAGCAAAAGCGTTATAACTAAAATTTTTAATCTATTTTTTATTATATTATGTTACCTTTTTTATATTATATTCTATATGACCAGAACACGCCAGATTTAATTTCAACATTTCTGACAATCTAAGAATCTTGTATAAAAATGAAAGTATAGTACCATAAGTTTATGCCTCTGTGCATTTTATCATGTTGCCATCAGATTCTTAGTTTCACCCAATTAGACAGGTCTTGTAATTCCCGTCATCATTTTGATTGAACTGTAGACGTAAGTGAAATTGTTATTAATTGTTGATAAGTATGATATTAATTCACTGTTTTCACAATATACATGTATGGATTTGAGATGGTGTGATGCAATAGCAGAATGCAAATGTTGACCTAGTGGAGTGAATGCTCAAACTAGCGCGTAAAGTGTATATTATATTTGAGAACTGCTTTATCGGATCACGGATAATTTATCAAAACAAGGAAGTATTCTGCAATGCAAAATTATATCGTTCCATTTTCAAAAGGTGAGCGAGATAGTCAGAGGAAAGGAAGTTGCATTATTCAAAAGAAAATGGCATTGCCTCGCCTTCTGTGGTGTGTAGGTAGTAAAGGCGTAATGATATTACATTCTTGTTGTACTGATAGAAATAGTGCGCCGGTTCGCTTTCTTTTTTTTTTCGAAAAGCTGTGATATTAAAACTGGTAGCAAATGAGAAAGCTGTAACTTAAACAAATAACCACTTTAGAGGCTCGTATCGTTTTAGTTACTGCACATGATTTTAGCAAAAGGAGAGACAATCTTATAAATCATAGTAATGTTATTACTTGATTTTTGTGAAGCAAATGAAATTCTTCTAAAAGCAAGAAAAAGATTAAATTACATTCCATTTCCGGGGAAATCGTGGTTCCCAACGTTAAAGTAATTTCAAGTTAAGATTGCTTGAAACTTTGGTAAGTTCAAATAATTTTGACTTACACGCGAGAACCGAAGTACTGATTTTTGTGCCCATAATTATGAGAGTGATCTAAGTCGAGATATTTAATGAATATCATAATTGAGCCATTTATTTTCAAAATGACCCAACTCCATCTTACAAAAAAATTGAGCCAGCTGTTTTAATATTTACATATCTGTACTGTCTCAATAATTTTTATTATTTTAATAGCAATTACAAATGTAATGCTTTTAGATACACTTAAGCAATATGGCACTAATGTATATTTTTAATTTTATTCAAACCTAGACACTTAAATGTTTCAATTGAAGTGTATGGCTCAATTAACACTAAATGAATTCCATATAACGTTGAAATTACAACCACTATCTAATGGTCCATTTTTGATAATATCCTAAAAATGTGTAATTCTAATATGGTGTAAAATAACTGTTAAACACATTTTCTTTCTAATTTGAACTTAGATCATTTTCACAATTATTGGCGCAAATATTCTGCAACGAAAACGAAATTATTTTTACAAAACCTTCAGTATTTATTTATAACGAAATTAAACCGTGGCGCGTCAAAAATGATCCTCCGTATCCGATGTCTGTCTTGGTGTACGCGGGTAGATCGAATGGGGCTGGAACATCCGTCATTTTTCCCGGTCGGCCTGAAACCAACAAAGAAAGCCTGCAGCCTGTTCCATCGGCCTGTCGTAAATATTCATAGACGCCCGACGAATAGAATAGAACGTGGGCTCACCGCGCGTGACAAACGATCTCAACCTTCACCCGAATTTCATTCCTCGATACTGCGTAATTGGAAGTCACTCGGGGCAAATTGGATGCGGCGAAGATGAGTGGTTCCCGCGATTCGCGTTGACTATTCCGAATTGGAGAAAGGAAAAGACGGCACCGCGGGCCCCGGTTATTCGTCTTTGTCTTGTCGCGCGCGCCATCCACCAATCACCTTTCCGTCTCGTGAAATCGCGTTACACTTTGCAAAATTGCGTCGCTACCGCTGACGGGTTGTAACCGTATATAATTGATGTATCAGAGGGAATAGGTTTCGGATATCGAATAGAAACCGGCAACGTTCTGCCTTTTTTTTTCTTCGTTTAATACCGTCCCGTTCGGATCTTTTGATTGATTGAACTGCTCAGCTTTGAAACGACGACTTTCATATTTCCATTCCCTGTACATCAAATAATTTTAGTACGTACACACACAGTGAAACCAAATAATATTCTTTTAAAACGGAATAATTTTTTATTATCGAACCAAAGAAAAATGTCGATTCATATTCATTTTAAAGCTTAAGTCATCAAAAATGTGATTTTAATAATTCCTAATTATTTGTATCTTTAAATGATTTTATTAATTTCTGTAGATATTTACATATAGTTTATCTCAGTTATGAGGTTATTAAATAAGAAGATAAAAGATTAGTCTAGAATGTAATATAATATAAATTATCTAAACTTTTTAATACGAAATTTAAGAAATAAATCTATAGCATAAATCTATATTTTGTAATTTTGTAGTGTGTGTGTGTTTAGTTTATGCTCCAGTGTAACTTGAATATTTAATGCGAAATTTTGATAACCAAGAGGAAATTCGTGATGCATGAAGTCTTGAATTTTTCTACGAAACTGTGGTAAATGATAACAAGTGTCACGTCGTGCGTAAGCGAGATTAAAATCGAAGCCAGAGTATGTAGGTACACACGTATACGCGTGAGTAATAAGATTATTTTCGTGGGAAGACTTACAAGATTTCGAAACTTCGTAAGCACCTGCCGTTGCAGAAGTCCTATAAATTGTTGCAGCCTCGCGGAAACTGTTTCAAAATTACCAGCCTCTCATGCCTTAAGACAAGATTCCTGCTTGTTTATGTATAACGCTCGACCAAGTATCAACTCATGATGTAATTTTCACACAAAATCCCGAGTGAAATTCAATAAAAATTGTCAACTAATTTAACTGCTCAATTATATTTCACCGAAATTAAATATTCTATGAAATGTACAAATATGTAGAAAATAGTAAGAATTATTTGCTCTTACCTAAAGAAAATTAAAAAAAAAATTCTTAATAAAAATTCTGACGCAAAATGGTTTAATTTTATCAGTGCTGATAACCGTGTCCAGGAATTAGAGTGGGCGAATATTGCGTTCTGATTTACCGCGAAATCTTCGCTCGAGGCCCTTGAAAGAAACGGCGGCGGCGAACGAACACGCGGGTGGTAAGAACAACAGAGATGGGATGGGGAAGGAACCGCGAGAGAGGAATATGAAAGAGCACGGAGGAGTTGAGACGGAACGCGATAATTACGTGGAAGGATAATTTAACGGGCGACCCTTTTCCGGCTCGACTTCTGCTCGTATCTATTTTTCTTCTCCCGCTTCTCTCGTTGCTTCGTCGTCTCACGTCCTCTTTTTTTCCACGCCGTCTCCTCGCCCGAGTTTTTATCGCACGCAGCATGAACCAACAAGTTAACGATAAAGTCTGATCTGTAGCGTAACGTTTTCTGGAATTACTTCGCAATTGAATACGTACAGTCGGCATCACAAATATAAAGATTTCTGCTTTAAGAAAAATTCATTGATCTCACTTCAAAAAATTCTGGGCTGAGAATCAATTTTTAAACGAGATAAATCGATAAGATAATTATTTAGTATTTGTGATAGAAGCATTTTTTAACTAGTCGACATTTTTTATTAAGTAGAACAACACAAATGTTATTCAAATTGTGCCACAAGAAATGATAAATTTTTATCTTAATTTTTCCATACTTGATGCAGCAATGCTTTTAAATCCTGTCATAACTTTGACATTTCCAAATGAAAACAATTTTAACTTGTATTTAAATATCTTGGATTTTATCCTCCTAGAGAAAACTCATCCAAACAAGAATTGACTACGACTTACTGTCATTCCATACATAAAATCAATTATATCCAAAATTATAGATTCGACTGTACATGATACGCAGATGGTGGATATTCATTTTTTATTTCATTTCATTAAAATTATTTCACCGTATATGACATTAAGAAGAGAGATTCATTTGATAAAAGGCTTAAAAAATATTTGTAGTATTACGAATCAATAAATCGACTTACTCGAATTCACTTTTTAAAGTCGTCTCATAAATGCGATATCGATTTGCACCAGCAGGTTCGCCTCTCTATACAATTTCTTTGGGTGCGCGTTCAATCCTTGTGAATACCTGCGAGCGTTGTTTTTCCTATCGCACGTCACACGGATCAACCATTGGAATCCACTAGGAGGTATGCACTCTTCTCTTCCCTCATTCCTCTGAAACCGTAGCCATGAAAAACGGTAACAAACAGCTGATAGGCAAATAACGCAAGCTTTCCATTGGTATTTCGAGTGGTGCTTCTGTTGTTGGTCGTGTCAAACGACGTGTAAACTGAGTCCTACTCCTACAGTCAGTCACACAGCCTACAAGTATCCACCTAAGTTTCGTCATTCTATTGTTTATCAAGAATTAATTACTTCAAATACAAAAATGTGAATTATATTATTGTTTATTATCTTTCACTATATTCAGATTTAATTTAATACAAGGATGTCCATCGTACCAAATAAATTAATCTGTATCAAATAGCTTTTTTTTTCAAAACTTTAAATTTTAATCCTACATTAAAACATTTTTTAAACAAAAAATTTAAATAGTATCTTTTATCATTTGTCATTAAGAAAATATATGGAAACAGCATTTTCATTGAGACAAAGTAATACACCTTAATCCCACGTTGAAACATTTTCTAATAGAAAAGCAAGAAAAAAAAAACGAAATTTGAACAAATCCTTAATTATTTTTTAGCAAGTAAATTTATGCGAACAATATTTTCATAGAAACAAAGTAATATTCCGGCGCGGGTAGATTTCACCGGGACGCGAGCGAGCCCAAACCTTTACATAGTAAGGGGTTAATTAACCCGAGCATCGTAACTCGGTTCTATATTCTTGTGAAACGGACTGTACAGTCGGTCGCGGGTAGACAGGCAGGCATCGCGTAGGACAGTGCGGTAGTATTTATGGAAATGAACCAAGGTAGTTTGAACCCTCTTTTCGTTCTCCTTCAACCGAATAACCCCCCCGTCTCCCCGGCGTTCTCGCTATCTTCTTTGTTGCGAGCTCCGTCCGCCCAACGGCGTGCCTTCCGCGCACACCTCCTTTTCATCCTCGCCAGGTTCTTCCACCCTTTCTGGTATCGTTTTGCTCGGTTTTCCCGGTCGCTTCCTCCTCGCGGGGGTGGAGGGTTCCGGCAGCGGTTCTCTTCAGCCGCGAGCCGTCATGTTTCGCGAAAGGGAGAGGAGAGTGTGCAGGGGGTTAAAATCCGTGCGCGCAGCTGCCGCCGCTGTTTGCTCACGTAATTACGTGGAATTCATAAGTTACGGAGGCGGCACGCGTGCCGCCGGGCTCCGTTACTTTTATTCTTATACCACAATTTAGGTCGAGGAGAGGTCTCTTTTTCGATCTCTCACATCCGTCCTTTTCTACCCCGGTATATATCTTTCTCTCTCTTCGTCTCCCGTTCGCTGCTCTTTTTCCGCTTGCGCACGCTGCATTTTCCGGTGATATTACCTCCCGGTTTCTCTCTTTTTCCCACCGTCGACCTCTAACTTCGTTATCATTCCTGTTACCCAACCGCTTAATTCTTTCGGCTCTCCGTTACATCGGTTAGTCGCCTCTCGAACGATCTAGTTATTATGGTCACTTTGCTAGCCGACGGTAGCGTTGGATCCGGTAGGATCCCGAATTAATTGAGCGGCCGGTAGAGAGTTTACCTTGCGCGATAAATCCGCGGAATCGGCCCGCCGCCGAGTCGCGTTTTAATGGAAACGCGAGCAGTTTCGGTTTAATGACCTGCGGACAAATAAATTCGGCTGATTTTCCTGAACGAGCCAGGAGACGGAGGAAGGAGGGGCCCGCGGGGTGTCAAATAATTAAATCGAATTATTAGCCGTCGGGAGGCACGCCGCAGGGCCCGTAAATGAAAATCGTGTTATTTTCTACGTCGCGTACGCGTTACTTTCCTGCCGAGGGATACACGGTGTTAATTTGACACTAAAAAAAATACGTACCGTTAAGCGGTGTTTACGTAATTAACCTCTCGCGTGTTGGTCATTGTTCGCGTCAAATTGTGGAAATTGCGGTACAATCCCGTACGCGTCCGACCCCCGACCCGTTTTATTAACTAGCTCCCTTTCCATTCGCCCGCTCGTTTAAACAAATTAATTCGCTTGTTAAAACGCAATCGAGTTTCTCCGCAAAAATATAGGACAGGCTCTTACGGAACTTTGGACCGCTTCGTGTTGTCTGATGGTAGCGAGCGAATATCTCAATTTCGAAAATAAAATTGATATATTATATATCAAGATTGTCACGTTTATATTTGCACTCGAACGATTTCTTTTTTACAAATATTTGATGAATTTCTTATGGCTAACTTAAATGATTTTACGTTCAAATTAATGTATAATTCTTTTATATTTTAACCGTAATNNAAGATTGTCACGTTTATATTTGCACTCGAACGATTTCTTTTTTACAAATATTTGAAGAATTTCTTATGGCTAACTTAAATGATTTTACGTTCAAATTAATGTATAATACTTTTATATTTCAACCGTAATATTTCAAAGAAAAACATTTGTTAAATAAGCTCTATATTGTTGTTAAACGATTATAATACAAAATTTTTTGCTCTGTCAATTTTTAATATAATAAATTTTATTTAGCCAATAAAAGTAATAATCATTATAATACACATATCATAATAATTGTTCTATAAAAGATGTGTTGAATTTTTGATATTTCCTTTACACGCCATTTAATAAATTAA
Organism: Ceratina australensis; assembly: GCA_004307685.1. Lineage (NCBI taxonomy): Eukaryota > Metazoa > Arthropoda > Insecta > Hymenoptera > Apidae > Ceratina > Ceratina australensis. The sequence goes on along the minus strand of SHCU01000139.1, from coordinate 219,927 downwards.
TTCTTAACTACTTAAAGGCAACTCCAACCTTTTCGTCTGATTTTGTAAAAATTATTCTACTTCTAAAATTGATTCCTGATTTCCTCCTTACTATATATAACCTGAGAATAGCTTAGTAATATCGAGAGAGCTGCCAGGTTAATTCAGGGAGGAGTAGATATCCGACGTGTTATAGGCACATTTACTTTTCAAATCAATGTAAGTTTCCCTTTCGCTATCCAAGAAGCAGATTGCACGAAACACCGAATCGTATCTTACGGGATACAGCACGAACGCTTTTAGAAAATCGATAACAAAAAAGTACGCGGTTCGCTTCAATCAAAATTTCATAAACTTCAAAGACGCGCAAGACTTACGTAGGCAATCGAAGTTTCAAGTTTAAATGATAACAATTAAATATCAAACGTTCTGCCCGACGAGGTCGAATAAAGTAATTTCCGGTTTATCGCCTCTTCCGGCGCAAAGAAGCGTAGGCGTCGAAAGGTTCCGCTTGTAATTTATGCATTCATAAAGGGATCAATACAGATCGCCTTGAGCCACTCCGCCGCTGTCTTCTCTCGGTTGACATTCGCGAATTCCGCTTGCAACCTGTTGCTTTTCATCTCTCTCTCTCCCGCGGCAATCTCACCCCTACTACCGGCCCCGTTGTGCACACGAGGGGCCAAGGCGGTTTCATCCCCGAGCGAAGTCCAGAGACGTAAGTGTATCCTGCACTTTAAAACCTCGTCGCCGTCGCGCTCCTTGCGCCTTTCATAATCGCCCGAAGGTATTCGCGGGCTCGAGAACACGGAACGCGTCGAGTGCACTTTTAAATCCGCTTTCGGAACCGCCCCGTGAAATGTATACGGAAGACGGTGACAAGTTTCAGACAGTTTCCCCGAGGAGGGTGGCTGCCGGAAAACTCGGCACCGGCTGTTTGTTGCGATAATCTTCTCGCGTAATTTCATCACTAGATTGTGTTCTCGGCAAACTTGCGTTTCAAGACTTCCCCCTGTCTCTTCGTTTCCTCACGCCCTTTCGTTAGGATTCATTTCTCCTTAGCTTCATCCTACGTACGATCGTTGTTTTATCCGGTCTAGATAATTCTGCGTGAAACTGAGTTTTTTCATTAACAGGTAAAAAGCTGGGCAAGTTCGAGTTTGAAATGAAATCATTAATACAAATTTAAGGGTAGAAATCAGTGAAATCAGTTTAGAAGTTGTAGTTTCTTTTGTAATAAGTTGATACCCGAGTTAATTATTTGAACAATATTTACAGAAGCTGAACTTCAGGCTCGAACTTACCGTCGAGTCGCTACCCCGCCCCTTGATTGTTCGTAAACTCAATATTTTAATGTAGATGCAGGCTGTATTACGTTCTGTCAATACGATTTGCGACGACTTTGTTTTTGTTTAAATTATCTTTGTTTTTCTATAAATTACAGGTGAGCATTCATAAAAAGTAGGTTCCCTTTTCTGATACCATTTCCTTTTATTAGAATTCCATTGATCGATATGCCTAACCCTTTGCACTCGACGAAATTTTCTCCAAATATTTACTGAGTTTTATTTACTCTATATTGTTATAATTATTATATATTATATAAAACTACTGTCAATGTTTGTATTTGACAATTTTTAAATATATACGAATTTTATAATAATAAAATTGTATTTAATTAATTATATATATATTCGATTATTATAAAGCAAATAGCGACCGTAAGTCACCTATCGAGTGCAAAGAGTTAAATATCGGAAGCAGACCGCATCGCATTCTCACAACGAATTACTCATAAAAAATACTGTTCCCTTTTATTCGAATGCCATTGATCGACACATAAATGTCGAAACAAGCTGAAACGTTCTGTCGGTCCGTTTCGCAACAACTCCTACCGTCCTCCTCAGTGCAGCTAATTGTTCATAAAAAAAAAAATAGATCCCCTTTTTCCGATACCGTTTCCTCGTATTCGTATCCCGTTGATCGACATTTAAATGTCGAAGCAGGCCGCGTCGCGTCGGTACGTTTTGCAACAACTTTTCAAACGACCCTCGCAGGACAATAGGCGGGCGCGATCGCGCCATAAACCCGCATCCATTCTCGTGTCCCCGTAGTCCCCGGCAGTTAAAGTTACGCGTACGTCGTCGCGGAAAATTTACATGTTGCGGAGACGTCGGTACGTTGCATGTGACGGCGCTATACGTTACCCGGGCCGGCGACAGGTCCGGTTGACATCTGTGTGCGGAGCAGTAGCAGCAGCAGCCGCACACCGGTAAAGTCCTCGGCTGGCCCCGAAATGGAAATGGCCGGCGTTGATACCGGGGCAATTTAACATTCATTGAAAGAAGCCTCGGTTCCGTGGCGAGGACGAGCGACGTCGAGCTTCCGTGAAACGACCGCACGCGGAAACTGGCCTACCCTACCCCCCACCCTCTCCCTGTTGCTCCCTGGCCCGGGGAAGCTCGTTATTCTTCTTGACAATCGGCCAGCCGAGGCTCTCGCGATAATAAGCGAGACCGGCGGAGGAATTATTGCCGCTGTTTAATACTGATTACACTGATAGTTACGCTCGCCCTTACGCCGTCACGACGAACGCGGCTCCGTCCGCGTTAACGCCGCTTACACGATTTTAATTAAATCAACATCACCCGCGAATTGAAACGCATGTCGTAATTATGTTCGCTGTCATCTCGGGGACGTAGACCTCCGTTCAGAGGTATCTTCTGATTATGTGATGAATAATTTCACTTGTTATGCCGCATAGATTTTTGCATTTTATTTTTGTAGCTTAGAAATGTGAGTTAAGATTAAGGGGGAATATGCAAAGTTTTCAATTCGCTCTTATTTTAACCGTTTGCACTCAAAGAATTTTGTCAGAAATATTCGGAGAATAATAATTGTATCTTTATTTCAACAATTTTTCATTTATTAATAATTAAGTTTCATTTAATCAGTAATATATTTAAACAACAATTCTTTAGAGAATTAACACATAATTAGGATTTAGTGCTATGATATTCCATGCCTGCCGGTTCTAGACGTTTCACATTTTTCTATAATTAAAAAAAAAAACGAAGTGATGCACTTCTCAATCATTATAGTATTAGCATATAAATATAATGTCATAAGAAAATCTTTGTACGCATGAAAACAATTGATTCTTCTTAAACGTAGGAAGTGCTTCAAAGTTTTGAGCAGGAATGTCCATATAACAGATTTTTTATTAGTTAACATCGTTTCTCTCGTCGAATAGGGAAAAAATGGTTGGAGGGAGATTTCGCGTCCGATAAATTCGCAGGGCGGGTACAGGTGTATTGTATTTTTTTCCTCGTTGCAACATAGTACAGAAGGAAATCAAGGTTGGCTAGTGTAATCTCGCGAGGAACATCTGCACGGATCTATGTCCGCTGGAAATGGAGGCCTTTTAAGCCGAGGCGAACTCGCCTTTTCTGCCTCGCATCCCCCTTCGAGGAATTTCAGTCCATGCAAACGTTCAATATATATGAAGGACCAGATGTCCTGCCACCTCGGCGCAATCAACTTCAAATGCCTTCTCCAGAATTCACATGCGACCGTAACAAACTCTTTTCCTCTATCTCTTACCTCGACCGTCATCCGCCGTCTCTCCTCCTCCCTTAGCCTTAATAGAGCTATACTTTCGAGACGGCGATTGAAAAGAAATCTTTTCCCGGAACTTTCTCCGGCGAACAAAAGAGACGAGATGCAGTCATTTCACTTCGTGCATTCCTGATATATATTCGGTCTCCCGGAAATTTTATTGTTACTCTTCCTCTGTACCGTTCTCTATATTATTTGTATTGTATATCAATTCGGAAAAAAGATTTGACTTCTGTAGGACATAATGGCATTTTATGTATAAATGAAAGAAATATAATTATTAGGGATTAATATATAGGGATTGGCAATAATAATAATTACATTCATTTATTCCTACAATATACAATTACTTGTGTGGTTAAAAAATGATTTCGATCGATTCGCCTCTTTTATTATTATTTGCTGTGCTATTGATGAGATTCATGAGAACGTATGGAAAGAAAGTGGTAATTCAATTCCCGCGATTAGGTCACGAACTCATAGATAATCGACGTTCCTTTCCTCGGCGAAAGCCGGGCGCCGGATGTCCTACTAGCACGAACTCAATCTACTTCGAATGCGTAGCCACGAATTCGCACGCGAACGTGCCTCATGCAAATGTCTTTCTTATCGTGGCATCCACGAAAGAAGAGGCTGCGCTCCTCGCGCGTCACGACGTTCATTAATATTATTAGTTTTGCAAGACTCGGCCCCGGCGGTCTCAAAGGGTTGCAAGCGATGCGCCGTTTCGTGAATATTTCATGCGGATCGCGGTCTACAAAAACCGATTTAACCACATGTCAAAGGAAATCAGCCTGGGAATCGAAATGTTCTCTCGTGTTTTATTCGCACGGTCTGATTTTTGTGGGTTTCAAATGAACTTTTCGGACGAGAAGAATCCACCGAGGATCTTGACTCAACTTGACTGCAAGCTATGTTTGCAAACTTTTTGTTCTTTTAAACAAGTATTGCGTTTGAGCAATTTAGAAAAAGGTAGATTTTTAATTACTAAATCCTTGAACATTGTGTCCTTTCATTTTTTACAAATTCTTAGAGCTGGATATTTTGTAAATGTTTATATAATTGTAGAATTTATG
>SHCU01000139.1:107211-127550 GCA_004307685.1 Ceratina australensis | reverse complement strand
GGTTGAGGCCCTACATTTCTGACTACACTATAAATAATAAACATAATATAAAATTTACATCAGCGACCTCTTTATGTCCTTTACGATATCCTCTATAATTTTTCCTTCCAATCTAAAAATGAAAATGCAGTTTTTTACTCACTCGAATAATCAGTATAATATTTATTATAATGTATAGGATATGTCATACTTCTTAATGCAAAAGTAGTAACTTTGACTAAAATTGTATTTAACGGAAATTCTTTGTATTAAAACCGTTGACCACCCCATTGAAAAGATGTATTTTCAAAAATTATCATTCAAGTATTACACCTTATTAATTAAAATCATGTTTAAATCTATATATTATATTATACTTAACATATCACTAATTATTTAGGAAAATTTTTAGCATTAAAAGTGTGATTAAATCTGTAGATTTAATATCGTCGATACAATCCTAACAATTTCCATCATGCGCATGCGGTAGTCAAGAGAGATAGCGACGTCATCTGATCTTTTCGCTCCTTCATGCACGTAACCCTTTCCTCTTACACGCGACCGTATAGCTCACCCACTCTATACTTAATACCTCAATGATTGCGTAATTGTCCCTAATAATTGATCTGTTTGAACGTAGTTAATGTCACAGAAACTCAAATCATAGATAGGAATACCATGTTTCATATCATCGTCGTTCTAGGATCCTTGCACTATGGTGCACATCGAAAACAATTATTTAATAACAAGATGTAACACCTGTAAAGAGACTCAGTCAGCGTGACATCAGGAAAGTTCGATTATTTTCATTGTAAAATTTTAAGATCCGTCAAAAAGCAATTAACGTAATGTGAGTCTCCATTCCTTCATATTATCTCATTTATAATAAGTGTTTAAAAATGTATAAATACTATCCTTTTTACGATATATCCTATACCTAACATCTGACTGATTGTCCTATAAATTTGTGAAATATTATTTGCACAAATAAATTCTAAACAAAATTAAAAAATAAACCTTCTATCTTACAGTGAGATTCAACAAAATGGCAAATCGTTTTTCGCGAGTGCATTTAATATTCCGTATTTGTAAATTGCACACAGGTCAAGAACGGCTGGATTGGTGCAACGCGGCCGATGCAGCATAACGCAGCCAATTGTACGTAATTGTGCACTAGAGGACTCGCGATCCATCCATCTCGCTGCTACCATACCTCGATGCGCATACAGGTCCGCGATGCCATTGATAAGACGCGACTGCGCGTTACACATCGTTCCATGATAATGTTCGCGGAAAATTTACTTGAAGTTAGCCACGATTTTGCCCAAGTCAGCGTTCCCGGGATTATCAATGCGCTATCATAGTGCAACCGTTAAAAAGGAAAATTGAAGAGATGGCCAGAAACAGTCTCTGGCTGATAAAATGCGCGAAATGCATTGATACGCGAACACTTCTGCATCGGTACTCAAGATCTAATATAGTTGTATACGTTTAACCGAAAAAATGCACGAATATAATTTTTGAACATTTAATATTAATTTGAATTCTTCTTCATTTCCTGATCTGTATTATTTTCCTGACTCAAATAGGATTAATCAAAGGAAACATTAGAAGGGTATAAATTTACAGGATCGAAGCACGCCGTGTCTATGACGCTTTCTATCGTCGAATCCGAGCATGCGTCCTCCCACTCGACCGCATTCTCGCAAACAGAGATACACGGAATCGAGCGTGCAACTTCAGGCAGCGCGAGTGGAAAGACCTTCTACATCGCGAGGAGGTAGTACGTAAGCGTCGCGCGTACGTATTATGTGCATACACGTAAACCGATCGTTAAACGCGACGTCGACGGATCCGATCGCGCGATAATTGATTCAGGGCCCTGGCCTCTGCGTCTGGGCCGAGTGCGGTCGCGTTGTAACGAAGCGAAGAAGAAAAAGAAAGAGAGAGAGAGAGAGAGAAAAAAAGAAAAAAATGTGTCGGTACTGGCCGCGTAAGTGGCACCCCGAGCTAGTGAATTGTACGCGGTCGATAAACGGCGAGCAGCAGGGAAAGCCTCGAGGGGAAGAGGATCGTCGGATTTGAGACCGCTGGATCGACGGCGTGCTCGTGACACAACGTGCGTATATCAGCCATCGTGACAACCGTAGACGGACGCGGTTACATGGCGAGTTACTCGCGGGGACGGTCCTCCCGACAATCCGAGTGAGTAGACACAATTGTCCCCGATTCTGAGAATATTCCCCGATCCAAATCGAGATTCGCCGTGTCCCTCGTGCCCGTTCACGTCCGACGCGAGCCGCGTATTTGAGGAGCCCCGTACATCGTTCCATTGTCACAATAATTTTTTCGCTACCTCGTCGTCTGACGCAGTTCGCTTTTACGTATGTATTAGATCGCTCCTACGGAGCGAGCGAGTGGTGCGTCTGACCACAGCTGTCACGATCTACTGTGTGACCCGTCGACCGATCTCCGCGCTGCGAATCTGATATTCGTGCACTCGATACTTTCATACGGCTACACGCGGGGCCAGCCACGCGACCGTTTTAGATCGATGCTCCTCGCTGGATTATCGCCGATTACTACGCGATTTATGCAATCGATAAGCCTCAGGATGGAGGAGCGCCTCAGGTTTCTAGCGAACGCCTGTTGATCGTTCAGCGGCGTTGCTCTGTTCCGTGTTCTACTTGCCGCGCGAGATTTGTACAATTTCTTTAACGCCGTCGTCGATTCTTTTAATGGCAGATTAATATATATTCTTCGAATATGTTATAAATGGAGTTTTATTGCTTCCGTGAGGGTTAATTAATATTTATTAGGATTACAGACCTTTTGGGCAGAGAATGGGACTTAGCTTATACCTTGGATATTAATTGTTCTTTTTTAAATCAAATTGTAGACAAAATTTACTAATCGTAAGACGGAAGCATAATAATATATATTTTGTCTAATCTTTTTTACTGTTCATATCTTGAATTTAAACTGTAATTGTTCCCAGAATCTGGACTCTTGGCTATTTCAACTTTTAAAGAATTTGCCCCTTCAACTAAGATAATTCATATATTGAAGTGCGACCGATGTAAAATGTTTGCTATATTAATTGAGAAATAAATTAACTATTGGAAGCAATACTTTTCCATTAATCACATGCAACAGCATTATCTTAACCAATATTGATTGTCAAACCTGTTACACAATAGACTGGTCGTGATATTGATTCGATTGTAATGCACAAGTGTCTCTGTACTGAGCGCAAAATCCATGAGCAGGCGCATCTCAAATTATATTTTTCCCCCCTCAGCAGAAACATCTGATACTGACAATTTAACTTCATGCTTTCATACTCAATATATTTTATAATAGATAGTAAAGAAATTAATAAAACAAAGTTACTAATACTATGTATATCATTTTTATTAAATGATATTGTACATAATTTATGATATACATGAACCTACTTCGAAAGTGCATAGAACGAATACGTTGTTGCATTTCCTCTCGTTTAGCAGAGGTTTCATGTACGCGTCAGTAGAATCCAAATTCGATTTACATAACACAGTAAAGAATATAAACAAAAACGAATAAGTCGAGTTAGCTGATCGTGAATCATTCTCTTTTTTTTTCAATTTATCAGCTTTCAGTCCAGCGACACAATGGACGATGATGTAGACGACAAGGATGACACGAAACGGTGAGCATTAAATCCAGAAGTTTTTCCTGTTATTATAGTCCTTCTATGAGCTATCGCATCGTATTGGCAACCGACTATCTCATTCTCAGGAAATCGCGTAATCTGAGCGAGAAGAAACGGCGCGATCAGTTCAACATGCTCGTAAACGAGCTCGGCAGCATGGTCAGCTCGAACACAAGGAAAATGGACAAATCGACTGTGTTAAAATCGACTATCCTATTCCTGAAAAATCACAATGGTAAATTTTAGTCATACAAATTTTCAAACTCAAAAATTGCTAATTATACACGGAATTGAGGAGTGACATCTCTACAAATTTGAATGCGCTTCAAATTATTTTTGACAAGATATTATTGTTGAAACAATAACGTAGAAAATTTATTTTTAGGTACTTGTTAAAAATTTCTTACAATGTAAGAAAACATATTATCTCTTTTGTTATAACAAAAGTACACTCAATGATTCAAGTCATTTTAATTAAAAATAACTTTAGACACTAAGAAAATTTTTTCTCGAGAAGAACGTGATTAACGTTTTTAACAATTTCTTCCGTACAAGAAGTCTCTTTCACTTTTCACGTATGTTGAAATCCTCTTAAGGCTATGAAAAATATTTTAAGAAAAAGTGAAAGTTTACTAATTAGTTTACTAATTACTATTACTTTACTAATTAATAATCCAGCCTGTTTTCATAATTATATTAATTTCGACTGGTGATAATCCTGTAGAAATAGCTGTGAGATCGAGGGTACATGAAATTCAGGAAGATTGGAAACCATCATTTTTGTCTAATGAGGAATTCACGCATTTGATACTGGAGGTATGATTATGCTAAATATAGTAGAACATTTCTTCTGTGTTTAAACGGCGGATTAAAACAATGTCATTGTTCATTAAGTTTGACATTGTCTCTTGCTCTTTAAAAAAATTGACAGAACCCATATGTAACATTTGTGTTTTTGATGTAGGCGTCAAATAAGTTTCGATGTAATCGATTAAAAAGTGAAGTTAATCTCCATCGAATTTCGAGACGAACTCAAGCTTAAAATGAGATTGCTACGTATGGTCCGTGGTCGAATTACCGCGTATTGTTGTTGTCACGTTGACTGAAATTGTTGCTGATAAAAACACAAGCGATGTAATTTCTTCAATGTAGGCACTGGACGGTTTTATAATGGTATTTTCTTCAAGCGGGCGCATTTATTATGTATCTGAAAGCGTTACGTCTCTGCTTGGATATCTTCCAAACGAACTCGAGAACACGAGCATATACGATATCGCTTATCAAGAGGACCAATCTTCCCTTTACAATTTACTATTAAATCCTGCTAGCACACGGGACCGACGAAACATAAAAAAAGGTAACTAACGTTGTCTTTATTTCTTCTCCCCAATAATACTGTGCAACGTACAATTTATTTCTTGCAATATCTATTAGGTGACTATTATTGGAACTTCTCATGTCAAACACGAGAGCTAAAATCATTTTCCTAAACAAAAATTTATTATTTTTTGTTATATGGTTTTATTTATATAATGCTCAGAAAAATAAAAATAATCTCTTTGTAATTACAAATTGATTATAGCATTGTATATGAATAATTTTATTTACAGAAGACCAAATAGCTTTCTCGTGCCACATAAAAAGGGGAGGCTTGAATATTCAAGAAGACCCGATATACGAATATGTGCAATTTGTCGGATATTTCCGTACGTAATTATTCGTGCGTTTAATATTTATAATTTAAAAAAATTCAAATTGTTGTTAATTGTATTGTCCCATCAGGTTCTAATGCCGACACGGAGGTAGACAATTTACTTCCGAACACGAAATTCGGGAACACCACGGGAATGGATACGAAGTAATTATTTTGTCTTTGTATACGATGATAAATAACGGGCAAACGGTTTCACGTTATTAAATCGGATCCCTGTCAAAGCCGATCTGTATTTTTGAAGAAATATATGTAACGAAGTCGGCCCGGCTATATCAAACTCTATTACAATAACTCCGTTTATGTCTTCTTAGATTAGTTTTCGTGGGTACAGGACGCCTCCAGACGCCACAGCTAATCCGGGAACTATGCGTGACGGATAATACGAAGTCGGAATTCACATCACGGCACAGCCTTGAGTGGAAATTCTTGTTCCTGGATCATCGAGCATCGCCGATTATCGGTTATTTACCTTTCGAAGTGCTGGGCACGTCTGGCTACGATTATTACCACGTCGACGATTTGGATAAAGTGGTCACCTGTCACGAATCATGTACGTATACCACGAGGCATATTTAAAGTAAAATAACAATGTAGATTTTCGATAAATGATATGTTTGGTACGATACGATAAATGATACGATAATTATATGTTTGGTTGAATGTAAATTTTTGATAAATGACGAATATATATTTTTTACAGTGATGCAGAAGGGTGAAGGAACCTCCTGTTACTACAGATTCCTTACGAAGGGTCAGCAATGGATATGGTTGCAGACTCGATTTTACATCACGTATAATCAATGGAACTCGAAGCCAGAATTTATCGTCTGCACGCATTCCGTGGTCAGTTATATCGATGTGATTAAAGAATTGCGTAAGGAATCAGATAGTTTTAACAAAGAGCAGGACAGAGATACTCTGATGCCCGTTAAGCAACAGCAGGTATTCCAAATCTTGCAGTATGAAAATTCTTTAGTTACCAATTATAAGATTATAATTTATCTTGTATATATAGGTGACTACATCTTGTCCAATTCTGCCGACACAATGGTCAGCTAAATCGTCTAAGACTTCAAAATCTATACCATCGAACACTCGATCGCGGCATCATGCCGAAAGTTCCGACAGCTCCTCGATGTCCATGCACAGTTCGATGCACTCGCAGATGACCCACGTGTCACGATCGAAAGGCACTTCGGTGAACAGTTCCGTCGCGTCGAAAACTCAAATGCCACAGATGGACAACACGCAGCAGCAGCAGCAACAACCCACGCAGCAAGCTTTGTTGGAGGTTGATCAGAATTGCATTAATTTCATGGAGCAAACGCCGTATGCGACGGTCAATTTGCAACCTGTGGTCAGTACCGGGTTCACACCACCCTCCGCGCCGATTATCTCAACGTTGCCGGCACACGAGGTAGGAAAATAATCTAATCATTTAATTTAAGAATTAACACTCACAATTATAAAATAGCAATCTCAAAAGTCGTTGGTTTAAAAGTAGTTAATAATATATTTCTAGCTATAGCTTCCTTTTATACTTAGTGGAGTCTAGAGAATAAATATTGGAGTGATAAAGAGAAATATTTCTTTAACGCGATAAGTAATCTAAAAGATTTTTATACAGTTATAATACAATTTTATTATATAATAAGTTTTTTGTTACAATAAACTCTTTACAAATCAATTTGTGGATTATTAAAGATTCATACTTTACCGAATTTAAGTGTATTATATTTGTACGTCATCTATCAATATTTTTTAAAACGTGATGAATGATAGATTAAATTTATCATGTAAATAACTGAAAATTAATTTCATGACGTGTTCTTAATTATTCATTGAGTGAAAGAAAAAATATAAAACGTATATCTATAAAATCCTGAATATATTTGAAGTTCCTTGACTAAACAATTAAGCTGTTGTTTATTAAATATTCCTATTCTACATGTTTTAAATTTCGTACGGATACATTAATTAGATTAAGTTTAATCAATGTGAATGAAGTCACATCGAAAGTCGTAATACGTTTCACGTATAAGTCCGTCGTTTCATATCATGTACCTGTCATTCTAGATGTTGCATCAGCAAGGTATCGTAATGACGCCGGTGCAGAATCAAATTCAAGACGAACTGCAGCGTAAGCACGAGGAACTGCAACAACTGATAGTGCATCAACAAGAAGAGCTCAGAAGAGTATCGGAACAACTGTTCATAGCCAGATATGGAATTCTATCCCCATTAATTAATGCAAGTATCATGATAACTTTGCTGAATTTTATATGAATCCTCGCATAAATGAAAATACGACTCTTGGGAATTTATTACACTTGGCGCATGAAAATATGTAGAATTCTAGTTTTGAATCTTAGACTATGCCTATTATTATTATCCCTTTTGTGTTGTCGTTCTGTGTTGGATAAATATTAGAAAAGTCATGTTATTATGTTAGTCCATTTTCACTCGTATTCATTTAGCCCATTTTTAACAAATATTAACAAAGTCATGTAATTATTTTATAGATTAAATATTGTTGATTTACGTTGAATTGTGAATATCGTTCCAGGCGGGTATACCGTACAACACGACGAACGCTTGCCAACAGATGAATCGATGCAACACAAACAATTCTACAAATATACAATTGCCAACGTCGAGTAGCGTGCAAAGTGTGAACGTTCTTCCTCTGCCAATTACCGTTCCGGTGCCAATAGTGCCTACGGAGCTATTCTCGCATTCCTTGACAGTCAGCCCGGTACCGACGGTCTCAGCCACGGGGCAAGGGAACGTCGGTACCATGATTCAAACACCGCAGCAGTCGCATCAGCAATTGCAACAGCAACCGGCGCAGCAGCAGCCGCCGCAGCAACAGGGACCAACGCAGCAAAACGGAAACCCGCCGGATCTTGGCCCATTCCAGATATGCTCCCATCAACCTGATATGTTATACAACGACATAGAGCCAGCCTCGAATCAACAGCAATGAGCGTCGCAGAATTGAAGATGAATCGCTATTGCTTCCAGCATCCCATTTTGAAGCTTCTGTGATCTCGACAACTGACAGGATCTTGGAGATATATGTATATCGTGGGATTGACTGCCGTTACCGTGGTTACCATTCCGTAGTTTCGTTGAGTATCTGTGTATACATTCTATGTATGTGTGCAGAAACGATGAATATAATCAGATATTTTTATACACACGTGTTGTGAGAAGATATGCCAAACGAAATGTGCTCATTGATTAAACGGTACGTTTCGACTTGTAAAAGGGACAATGATTTCACTGTTGTGTTACAATAGTTTATAATGGTGCACAGGGTGCTCTTTAAAATTCGAGATGTTACGGGTCGGCTACAGGCCTCGGCAATGCGCGTCAGGACAAAAATCACTTGATAGTGTTTGTACTGAAGGATACCGGTTTTAAACATAGACCCTGATAATTATTTGAAGGACAGTGCTAAACATAGGACACTTAAGATAATACAAATCACAATGTCCTTCACACTTCTGAGACGAGTATTTTCTCGAAGATCAGTATTGTCAATGATATATCTCGAAAACTATTGAAAATCGGATAAATATACATAATAAAATTAAATAATATAATAAATTATTATTATCAATTTAATTTTATGTGTACGTGTAAATTATTGCACAAATTGATCGGCATAATTAACAGAATGTTCTGGGGATGTTAGAGAAAGACGAATCATTTCATATATATTCGCGTTGACTTATTTTGGATAATTAATGATTAAAGCATCCAAAATATTTCCTCTGTAAAATCTGCAGATGCGAGCGAGCATTTGCCAGTCAGATTTAAGATGAACGAAATTTGTATGCCATGCGAGTCCCTGCGACTAAAGTTGCATAGGCCTGCAGCCGGCCTTCAAGTGTTTGATGCTATTCTTAATGAAGCTTTAACGAACCGAAGGTTTATATTCTTTATATAATTTATTTACGGCAACTCAAATAAAAAATAGGACACTTTTAGACGTAAGAAGAAAAGAGCTAAAGAAATTGTACAGCTGTATTTATGTAAGTATACAAGAATCGTTTTCTCCGTTATAAACATGAGGAGAAGGCATATTCTTGAAAAAAATCAGTTACCAAATAATATTTAAAACAGCACTGAAAGGCTGCAATATATTTTCTTTTTCATTTCGTCAAAGTTCGTATACGACTTCTTTTATATTTAAATCATCTATAAACTAAATACACTTGCAAAATCAGAGGAAAGACACTCTTACTTTTTAAAACAATATATGATAAAGAACAATTTAACTTGTCTTCTACTAACAGTCCAATGTCATGCTGTATATTAGCAGTGATTACAACTCTACTTCATAATAGAAAATTTTCTGTAGTTTAGAATTTCTTTTAACATAAAATAATTTATTTTGTACTTGTTCATAATTTTTGAGAACAATTTACTACCATTCATTCCTATAGAATCAATTTCGTAATATCGTTGGTACTAAATTTATAAAATTGTTTTACACGTCTGTGCAGAATACCCGTCCATTCGATATCTAAAGTATGAACCACTATCTTAAACCATTTTTTTAACCAAAAAATTAATTCTTTTTGCAAAATTTGTAAAATCAACGGAGATATGATTACACTGTAAAAACAGAATCATACAGGGTATGTAGATCGCAAATATTTATATGAATGTTTTGTCTTATAATTCGTACCTATTTTCCATGTACGATAAAATATACTATGTATGTATACAACTGCAGATTAGACATTCTTATATACATATGTATATATATATATATATATATATAGATATATGTAGCATTAGTCAGACGAGAAAGTTAATATATTTTGTTGTAAATTATCATGAATAGACTGTTGATAAGTGACTGTGAAGAAGAGAAGTGTACATGCGTATAAATTGTAAGCTTAGAACGTATACATACNGTATGTATACAACTGCAGATTAGACATTCTTATATACATATGTATATATATATATATATATATAGATATATGTAGCATTAGTAAGACGAGAAAGTTAATATATTTTGTTGTAAATTATCATGAATAGACTGTTAATAAGTGACTGTGAAGAAGAGAAGTGTACATGCGTATAAATTGTAAGCTTAGAACGTATGCATACTACAGCAGGCAGCTTTCAAAAAATGAAAGGTACAGACGGATACCTCATAACATGATACTTAGTACGCTGTTCGTGACTTATGTATTATTTATAAGTAGACTTTTGGTCTTTATGCAAAATAAACTATTTGCAATGTCAGTACAAAAAATTACATTTAAATGCGAATTTCTATTGTATTTTAAAGATCATAACTTGTATTCTATCTTTAATATTTTGCATGAACTCTTAAAGCCTTAAATCAATTTTTCATCGTTCTTGTGCATACCACAAATCAATGCATAAAATCCAGAATCTATTTATCAGTAATCAATTTGAAGGAGAAAGGATTCGAGGCCAATCTCGTGCTGCAAGAAAATGGCAACATGTACAAGAAAAGCTGTATCTATCTTCTTTTATAGACTTGTACTAGTCTGTACTTTCCACACGTATACAAGTTGCCTCTAGTAGTATACACACGTTCCAAGATCATAAGTGTGGTATATAAATCGATATATTTTATGATCGCTGTTAAGTGGATTATTATTATTACATAAGTATATCATGAAACAGAAAATCATGTGCGTTCCACTCGATTCGCCAGGTCCTGATGAACGTTCGACCATTGTCCATTACGTCTACAGACAATAATTTTCGTCATCGAAGATTGTATATGATGGTATGCAAATTTAAGAGGTATACACATATCGAATGTACAAATAAAGGTTCCTAAGAACAGCGAAATTATTTCATTTTGCTCATAGTCAAAGGATTTATTTTATTTATGTAGGACTGTTTCAGGGAAGATATCAGGTAAGTATTTACTACACAGAAAAAAACAGTCAGAAAATATGATTTTATTCCCTGAGGAGGTATTATATTCGATTCTCTAGAACTTGCCCTTAATAACTTGACATCTCCAAAAATTACGTAACGTTTTCCTTATTGCATCGCGTGATTGGCAAACGAAAGTCACTTGAAGGATTAATTCGTAAGACGAGGTGAAAGTTGATTTCACCATCGTCATGAAAGATGCAATTACCGATCGGAATTACATCAGCCGCGACTGAATTTTCTTTAAATCAAATGAACTCAATTCTTTTAAAGACATTTTATTTTATAAATCAGTAATAAATGAATAAGTACATATTATTATTAATCTGCATGTCACTGTTGAATGGCTTAAAATATGTGATGTATGATACATTTACTATTACTACATGTTATGCACGTTAATGTAACAATAAAATCGTAAGTATACACGTCGACAGCTTTTTCATTTCAACTTTCTCAAAGCATCCATCAAAATTTGTACTTCCTGGTTCACGTTGTAGGCGAGATCCTCGATTTGATGTTTACTGTCGATTATATTCACGCTTTGGGTATACGGGTCGTATCTCACTCCGAACTTCCTTGGAATACTCTCCGCGAATTTACTGAAATAAATTTGTAAGCTCATTCGCCGTTACGAATCGAATTAAATATGCGATAATTGTATTCAAATTACTTTAGGATCCAACTAAAATTATAATGAAAACATGGCAGTGTCGTAGAAGATATTCATATATCATTTTTAACTACTGTTCAAGCTAACGTGAGAAGATTAGAATTGTACAAAACTTCTTTCATGCGTAAACATCATTTGACCTAATAGTTTATCACTGCAAATATTATATACTTCCTATATTTGTTAATTATACACGGTTATGATGATGGAAGCATTCTTTAAGTTCACCCTTCTTTATAACAATTATTTTAAGAATTCACTGGTTGTAGAGTACACTTACATCATTTTCTGCTTGGCGTCTTCAAAATTTTCAGCAACGTAGTAAACGGGCTGATATTCAGTTATCGGGTATTTTTGCAACGCTGTTTTCATTGGTTCGAACTCCCGCAGTTCTGGCTTGTCGGACAAGCAGTATTCAAGCTCACCGAATGAAGAAAGTAACCCGGCACCGTATGCCTTGATTTCACCGTCCTGCCGGCAAAGTCCGTACTCCACCGTGAACCAAAAGCACTGAAACAAATTTCATCGAATCATGCTTCATTTGTAATAAATAACTTGGATAAATAAAATTGGCATAAAAAACTTGGATAAATAAAACTATGCAAAATAACTGTTAGATTTGATGTTAAATTACCGTGGCTAATTTTTCGATGTACTCATCGGGAGCGCCGAGAGATGCTAAGCCAACCACTTGACAAAATTGTGCAAACGATGGATCGGCGAATAAAGGTACGTGACCCAACACCTCATGGCATATGTCGGGTTCTGGTGTGTACAGAGGTTTGCTGCTGTGCCTAATGTACTGAGTGGAATGAAACACTCTAAATGCTAGACCTGCCAGAAAATCGCGCGATGAAAGAAGACCAGCGACCGGGCGTAGCGTGAAACCAGTGCAATCTACGAAAATTATTAAAATATGGTAACGATATCATTAAAATTAAATATCTAATTGAAAATAATAAATGCTCTGATTTTATTTCTTATTGAAGAGTAAATAATTTTCTTCACTATGTCAAAATGGATATTAAAGGCCGTTCAATTTATTCTATTGAAAACGTTATTATTTTATCTCTTGCCGTATATATTATTATCATGCTAATGTCATTAAGACAGGCGTATTTTTGTACGTTACGTATCTTATGTAAGTCACGTATAAGAGTGATCTAAGTTCGACCGAGTGATAAAGCATCATTCATTAATCTATCTTATCCGTGTTAAGCAAGAGAAAAAGGAGATAGACTTATAAGAAATGGGACTCCCTAAACGTTCAATAATTAATTTGAGATAATTTTGAGTTACCTTTTAGGAAGTTTGATATATCCTCCAATTGTGGAATGTTATCTTCTCTGTAACCGCAATTCTCGATGAGCAACGGAAACACGTGATTATGTTCTTTACAGGCGTATTTCGGATAGAGTTTCGTTAAATTTCTGAATACCTCTCCCCACGTCGCGGTCTCTTCTTTGGTATAATCCACCCTCGGTATCGGTTGACCACTGGAATACATTTATCAGCGTATAAACTTTTTTCTAACAGATCAAATTGAAACAAATAGGAAGTGGACATTCGAATAATCTAAAGTGCAACTCACTATTTATAATTGTATGCCAAGTCAGCAAAGTATTTTCGTCGTTCCCTGTAAACAGGGTCCGTGAAACCAGGATGATCACTATCTAATTCTGAGCCATAAGAGAGAATTTGATTGGCAAATTTGTCCAGATCTCGAATCCTTCTTGGGAACCAAGGAACAGTACCTAAATTATCCTTATGATTTCTGTGAAATACAAATAATTGTTCTGCGATCATGTAAAATCAATCAATTCTGTAAAATACAAAAAATTTTCTGTTGTATACAAATAATTAAAAAATAGCTTCCTGTAAAAATAAAAAGAAAATGAATAACAAGTGTGTCTCTAAATCTCAATTTTTATGATGGACTAAATTTATAAAGAAATGAGGAGAATTCTTTTACCTAGAAATGACTGATAAATAAGTGCATTCCTCTCGCAATTTTTCAAGTACTCTCCCAAGGTTACCGCCGGGTGCACATTCCACCATAAATTCATATATGTCTGCCTGACGAAGAGAACTTCTTGATTCGATGTGTAATAAATTAACTCCATGTTCCTGTAAACGAAATTATCCACTTTTTTTAAGTCCTCTTGGATACGCGGTCAAATTACGAGAAGATCGAATTACGAGATTTTAGTGTATTTCTTTTTTATGAATTTACTGATTGCTTACAGCAAAATATTTAAGATAACTGGTTAATGTTCCGACATTGTCCTGTTGGTTGGGTGAAAAGATGATACAGGTGCTCTTCGCCGAGTCCTTCGCCTCTTTGATATAGTTTCCTCCGACCATAAGTATAGGCTGTTGAAAGTTAAACAGTTTAAAAACAGTCTTTCGATTTTGTCACATTAAAACGAGGAAGTCACTATTGTAACATTCAACACGTTATTCTGAGATTTCAATCTTCCGTGAAGTGATTCTTATTACTTGTTTGCAATTCATCTTCGCTATTTTTTTACATTTGCCTCATGAAGTTGAAGATCGTTTGTTTTTAGTAACACTCAATTCTTACGTTGCGCATCGTAACTTTCGCACGGTAGGGAACGGTGAACTGTACGTGCTATTCCTCTGGACAGGTTTGCAGTAACTGCACTACATTCGTCCATGGGCTTACTTTATAGTGACAGATTGGTCCCCCCTTCATTAAATTCTTATTGCTTTTTATCATGTGATCTATGCTTAGACGGTAAAATTTCCCGCATACTGTTGTTTAAAGGTTACTGCGGGAAACTAACATTAACATAAAATCAAACATAACATACAATTTTCTCTAAAAGAAATATTTGACGAAAGAAATGCCTCACGTTTCGTCAGCAAGCACGCACAGCAGATAATACGTATTATCGAGGTCAATTTCACGGGTACGGAATGTGTTTTCAGAACGAATTGAATATCAAACAGAATTGAGCGCGCCGAAGTACGTTGAACATCCTGGACACGACCATTGTCTCGCAGGAGGAAAAAAAATCATAGATCTATTTAATTTATATTTTAATTAATATTTTATCTCATAAGAAGTCTTTAACGAAATTTGATAAACAACGTGTATTCAATGCCAATTCCTTTTATGATGTCCGCTGACACAGATTGCAAAATTGTTTTCCTCTAAAGACATTTCGATGCAACCTTCGTTATCCAATTGAAATCTTCATAAAATTAAAAATTGAAAATATATAGTTAACCATTTAATAGTTCACTATCTTATCTAGATCATAATTATCAATTAATAATGAATATAATTATTAATTAAAATATTATTATATTAAAATTATATTTATTTAACATTCGATTTAATTAATGTACTTAACGTAACTAAGTGTTCGACTACATAAATCATTTCAAACATCCAAGTAACCAGTTAATAATTCATTAACTTATCTAGGCTATGATTGTCATAATGCTTTGTATGCATTTTGCAACAGTAACTAATTTAACATCAGTGTGCATCTATTGCAGTCATTTGTTGCAATGTGTCTATTAATTGGAAGATAATGTGCAAATCGTAATTACGTACGTATGTACATTCTAGAAGCAGGATAATATTTCCCAGTGATTTATTTCCAAATGTTAATATTTCCAAACATTTGATGCAAAACTGATTGCATAATTATATTACGTACGCCGTCACAACAAATGATAGAGCGTCGTAGTAAATGCCCAATCCAACATGGTACAACTGTACACAATAATAACGAAAACGAGACCAACATACCAACAACATAATATTGATATCTGTAAACATTTGTATTACATTAACTAATGCAAACACTGTATGCACTTTTTCATTAGATAATTAACTTGTTTTATAACTGATAACAATTTGTTTAATAATTAATGGGTTATGCAATAACTCATACTTTGCAATAACTCTTACATAATTGACATACATGTAGAGCAGTCGTTGTAAGTTTTATGTAGATCACGAAGTACTGCTACAGCACTAATATATATATATATATATACAAATAATAATTTTATTTTATATTAATTATATTAATAAAAATAATATATTTAGTCATTTATTTTGATTTCACATAAAAGTGCAAAATGCAAAAGTTCTTCTATCTGTACCTATACTACTTATACGACATGTGAAGAGATCTATCACTACATTCCTTTCTCTGCAGAAACAGGTTTTCTTAATTAATACCAATAGATATAATTAAAAGCAAGCCAGGTCTTTAATGATTCATGTCGTACATCCTAATGTGGAAGTAGATAATTGTACTTCTATCCCGTCGAAGGAAAAAGTAAAACGATAATGCGTGTTCAATGATTCCTTTTTTTAATTTCATATGTGACGTGGAGAATTACGGCATGTTAGTAGAGTATATCGGACTTTACATAAGCTTCATGAAATATTAAAAAGGACAGATAATCACATTTTTATCCATACAAATAGATAAATGATGTCACCCGCATATAAATACTGACTTGATAGGAGAGGCGCTAGTGACAAGTAAGTTGAGATTTGAGCATTTAAACCATTGATCAGTTTCTCTTATAAATTTTCACGCTGTCACGTACGAATGCCATTGCACATATTTCTAGATAGAACGTGGAATATCGTTCTGTAATCGTCGGTTTCTTTTATACAATACACAATGACTTGCGAATTTAAAGGGTAAACTTAACTTTAAATCCCATATTTATTTTCCTAAATTCTATACAACGTCCCAACAAAATGTCTATTAACAAAAGTATATAAAAATTAAAATCGAAGCAAATCAATCCTTTAACATGCAAGTTCCTTTCATTTTATATTTTGATCCCGTTAAGTAACAGAAAAAAAAATTAATCTTAGATAATGCACGTGAGATTGTAGCAATCATAATTTAGTACCTTACAGCTAATTTGCACACGTCACTCACACTATAAGTTTTGATTTTCTTCGTAATGTGTCACACGGAAGCTGTTGCATTTCAATGTAAATAAATACTTTTTTATATAAATTTCTTTTACCTTATCATCGAGTGAATCATTCCCCTCGGTTTTCGGCATAGTTTTCGCATACATTTTGCGATGGAACCGCGCTAAATGTTGAACGTAAATGCAATAGTGTCACGATTTTCTCGAAGCAAGCTTCTTGGTAGAACTGGTTCTTATCACGTCACGCTGGCTAGTTTTAATAAGACGCCATCACAGGTTTTAAAAAAACATTGCTGATTGCGCGTCAGTGAGAGTGCTTTCCAACGAGCCGAAAACAAAATTACTCAGTATTGGGATTAATACCAGTATTCTATAAAAATAGCTTTCGTTGACTCGTTGAAAAGTTGTCGTGGCAAGTTCTTCAAAATCAAACCATGTCTTGTTTAATTTCGTTTATTATTAAGACATCGTAAAATACATATTACAAAAATACATAAATAAAAAAATAAAAATACGTACTAACAAATGCACTAAGTGTTTAGCTGTACAAGAGAAAAATTTTAGGAAATGATTCTGGAAGTCAAATTAAGGCGAAAACCGTAAATAAAAAATTCTTTCTTAACAATCTTCTTCTTAGTTATCAAGTGATTCAAGATTACACCTGATGGTAGGCAACCCAGTCTACACTCTGCGATGCATCCAGAACTTCGAATATAATACGTCTCCTAGTGGTTACCGTAGTTATTACATTTCCACAAAAATAATTTATGCCCCTGCTATGAAGTATATCAGCAATTAAACTTTCAGACATATATACATTCTAAGAACCTTCCATCTAATGACCAGGACCAATTTCCAATAGTCGGACGCAATATTTTATTCTTGATGTTCCTCTTATTTCGACTCCTGGAATCAGTTACAATTTTCTCCACCAGTAATTCAGCACTTCGTATGTATAAAAATCACTTCGGTAAACAATATCATTTAAAAAAGAGGAACATGCAAATTTTGCAAAGCAAATAATTGCTTCCCAAGATGTCGTCGATTCTAAATACGTTTTTAATGTAATCGCAACGATACGCAGCTGAACTCGGGCAAATGTTTACTGTACGGGAACATCCAAATATCTAACATGATTGGACGTCAAAAACGGTGCCGTTATCAGCGATTGACCCTTAAGCTCGCTTCCTCGCGATAGGTCACGCGGAGACGTTCGAATGTTATTACGATCGTTGCCGCAACAAGCCCGAAACGCTAGTAATTGGCACGCTTACAATGAGTCGTTGATAATGTGCGTGATCTTTACACCGCAAAACGAAAAGAATATACATAACGGTCGCCTCGGCTAACGGCGATAACGCGAGAGTTGCTAAGAATTGTTCATTGAAAAAAATGATTAAGTGAATTGAAGTATCGGAGAAGAAGGGTATCAGGGAGAGGAGATTAAAACGTGTACGTCCAGCTTCGGTACTCTAGAGATGTAGCGATGCCTCAAGACTCGGTGAGTATTTGTTTAACACCTCCACCGTCCGTTTCGTTCGACTCCTTCGTGATTTCATTTTTAATTGTCACTTCTTTGAGAAATCTCCAGATTTGAAAAATATCATAGAAACTTCCTATTGATTCACGACTGAACTCACGTTGCAGATACGAGTAGAACAGAACTGTGACCGGTCTTACATGGATTCCACTCCCCCAGTTGCAAAAACGAGCCGATTCGAAACTTATGTTGACGCGCCATTGACAGACGCGACGGAAAGATTCTACGGGCGCAATAACATTCAATATTCACGATCACCTTACGGCTGGAAGAAACGAGTAGGAATTAGGGTACGATGTCTCTCGACTTTTTCGCTGGATGTCTCGGGGGTAAGCAATTAATATATTCAACATTAATATCTTTTAAATCGAGCCCATTACATTTTAAATTATTGATACGGTGGAGCAAAAGGAAGAGAGGCACGTGCGCTTGCCTATCTTTCTTTTATCGCGTACAGTGATTACGTATAAACTGCTGTAGCTAAAATGTTATTCATAAAAATTTTGTCGATAATCTTTCAACTGCTTTCGTTAAATTATGGTAATACGATGTATTAGATGCTAATAATTTTCTGAATGGAAATTAAGAATTATTTCTTCACCATTTATAATCATCTGTAAAAAAACATGTTGCCCAACTATCATTAAATCATGTATGACACAAGATATTATTCATTAATCACTAATTAACAATCGAATGTTGTTTGAAAGGAAATATAAAATTGATAAAAATGTGTACCTTTAGGATGCGCCGGTATTATGGTGGGATATCCTCTGGACACCATCAAAGTTCACATGCAAACGCAAGATTATCGCAACCCAAAGTACAAGGGCAACTGGCACTGCTTCCGAACGTTGCTTGCCAAGGAATCGGTACTTGTACAAACCAAGAAAATAATGATCGAAAAACAGTATTGATCAAACATATACATTGATTGCGAACCAAAAGTAATTGATCTCTATTAATCAAGCTTAAAAGCTATTTGGATTTCTTCGTACCAAAATAAATGGAAAAAAGGCAGTAACAGAAACAATATTAATAAATTACTATAAAGATTTTATTAGATGCTGTAGATCGCATTTTTACTATGTCTACTATGTAATTCTTATCATTTTTCATATCAAAAACTGGTTTTTACTAAAGTGCACGATTTCAGAGAAATTAAGTACTTGATGAAATCTAACAGGCTTAACAGTTTATTTTTTAATCGACTTTCCTTAATGTATTGTTATAAATCACTTCTTATTTTCGTATAGTTGAGAACAATTAACAAGAACATTTTACACATTACCTTTGTATTCATGCAAAAATTCTTTTATCGAACAAGAATTTCCTCGACAATATTCTGCAGACATTTTTAATGAAAGAAAACCTATTCGAAACACATATTATTAGAAAAGTTGCTATTTCTCAAAAACGGTGTATGGCAATTTTCGCCATGAAAACCTGTGCAAGAATCACATAGTAGATAGTACGAAAAATGAAAAAAAAATTAGTCGTTGAACTGTGAGCAAAATTAATTTTTCTCAAGTCTCAAAGAAAAATGAAACAATGAATTACGTTAATTAAATAAGAATTAACATTATTCATTCTCTCAGGTAGCAGGTCTTTACCGGGGCATGTCATCTCCGGTAGCTGGGGTAGCGGTCGTGAACGCCGTTATCTTCGGCGTCTACGGGGAGACCCAAAGGCGTGCGACCGATCCTACCTCATTGTCCTCCCACTTCATCGCCGGGTCCTTAGCCGGGATCGCTCAGAGTCCCATCTGCAGTCCCATCGAGCTGGCGAAAACGAAAATGCAACTGCAATCGTCGCGATTCTCAGGACCCGTGGAGTGTCTCCGGCATACGTACAAACA
>SHCU01000139.1:78719-99073 GCA_004307685.1 Ceratina australensis | reverse complement strand
TTTCTCGTCTGTAATATTTCTTTCTAATGAAGCTCTAAATTATTTCGTGCATCCGGTTAAAAATGTGGTAACAGTTAAATTAAATGAAGTACAATTCATTTTCAAAATTTAAGATCGAGGTACGTATGATCGTTGCAAGATTATATGATACTTCGTTCGGACCATCGTACAATTTTCTTTCACTATAACCGTAGCTTATTTTTCAAGTTTCGACAGCAATCGTCAGTGATCGAAGAACGGAAAAATGACGATGCAAACATTCGTGTAGAGTCGGGAAATAATATCCTGTGGTTAACAATGAGGAATAGAAACGTTTGATCATCGACAGCGGTTGCATTGTTCGACGGGATAATATTTTCGGATTCGTGTTTACCTGCGTTTGTTAAACGGAATATGTTTTATTTTTTATACGAGGCATGTTTCTATTGACTGTTTTTGTGATATAATTTTGTACGAAGTTTATTGAACGATTTTACACATCATAAACGAGTTTTGAAAGAGAACATAACGAGGGAAGAATTTTTGAAACAAAACGTATTACGCTTAGGACTGATACTGAAAACTATTGAAATGGAACTTACTAACAATCAATAAAGGAATATTATAAATTTGCTGCGTTGTTTTGTAAACGCTCGCTCCATAGCAAAATACAAATACTATTATGTTTGGTATAAAGTTGAAGTATTACGATTTTAATGCGATTCAATTTACGAAAATTTTATCTAGTGGCCTTATATCTCAAATAATTACAGTTGAACTTGCATTTTTGTTTCACGATTTTTCAAGTAAATTTTAGAGGGTTGACTACTCGTAGTACAGTTTGGACAAGGGTGATAAAGTAAAAATACCAAGATGCGTTCTCATTTACTTATTAATCGTACATGATTTGTATTAATTGTAGAAGTATAGATACAGAGATTCTAAGTTTGATTCTTAAGTTTGAGATACAACTTCATCATTTCTTCTCTGACATGAGTTTAGCAAGTGCAAGATTGATGTTTCACCTTCTCTCTCTACTAGCCGAAGTTTACCCACGCTCAGAGCACACATTGTGCGACAGTGTGCTTAAGGGTATACTGGAGCCAAACCAGCATCCCTGGCGGGAACTAGGGAAACTACGAAAATTTTATTCTCATTTTTTGGATACAATTTTGGACGAAATGTAATAAAATTTATATATTCTTGTTCAGAAAACGTGCCTCGAGGGCACCATAGAGCCCTTTTTTGGAAATATCGACAAAAAAAATAAATTTCTTTCTAAATGGATGGTTTTCTACACTTTTGGTGGTTTACTACACCTCCAAAAGCACTTCAGAGTTCCCACGTCGCTCCAGGATACCCTTAAGTGAAGGGGCTGATTTTGGTGGCTCCGTCCCCGATCTGGCAACTCTGCTCCAGCACAGCGTGTGGCAGATGGCACCAGATGGCACACATGCTAGGAAGTTTCATTAGAAAATGTATTTGTTGGTTAGCATGTGTGGTGAAACGTGTATTTGTCAGAAAGTGGGAGAGAGAGAGAGAGAGAGAATATGTTCGACGACACCATTCGAAACTGGACTGATGACTGATAGAGTGATAGCGGATAAGTGCAATCGCTAAGTAGACATCAGGGGGATAGTAATTAATGTCGAGAGGCATCGATGTATCTTAAATCGTGGAAGAAACGGTGACAGAATGGCGAGTTGAATCTGTGAACGGAAAATGGCGAAAATTGTCAAAGGATCCGAATCATTGCCTACGATTCTGATCTGTGAATATTGCACTAACCTTACGTTCAAGCAAATTGAAGATTTCGTAAGGTGGGTCCACCTGTCCTTACTTTATAATCCGTATTTGTAACGAACAAGTGTCTGATAAAACTGCTTCCATTTCACATGGTTTTTTAATAGCATAAATTCATTTATTTAAAACCATGAATTATGATATACCACTCGCTTGTCCAGTTATTAATAATTACAGAGATACTTAGTTGAATGTCTTTTTGTCTTATGAACTGCGTCATATTTATCAAACTATTAATTTTATTTCAGACACTTGAGAGATCAGCATTGCTCTAGGGAGGGTGGTTCATTCGTGTGCCTTTATGGTTATAATGGAGTATGTATTAGTCTTCCTGTGGAGGGTGTATCTGATAAAGATTATGTAGCACACGCTACTAAGCATGCAACGATGCAACAACAACACAAGAGTAACGGGGACTTGTCGGAACCTTCGTCTTCGTGGACCGTCTACTCAGCGGCGCAAAATTTACCAGCTGTCCTAAATGATCCTTTCAAAGGGAAGCAGAGCAACTTTCTAACACGTACTTGGGGAGATGGGTTCGTCGAGAAGGTTGACATACCTAAGAGTCCTTACTTACCGGAGATTACTATGCAACATTTCGAATCATACCTCAAGAAAATCGCAAGGGTATTTAATATATTCTTAATTTCTAAATCAATACGTTTGTACTTAAATTAAGTATGTGACTTCTTGTTTTCAGAGGTATAGAAAACATTCTCGTATGAATTCAAATGTTAATAGACCAACCACGCCAAATGAGTTGCTGCAAAATTTCCCGAATTTGAGGAAGGTTAAATCTTTAGGTAAATGTATATTTACAAAGTAATTAAATTATTACTTTGCTAATTAAAAATTGTATTAACTTAAAATTTTACAGATCGAATGCAATTTGATTTATCAAATATTCCCAAGATCTTTTTAACACCTAACTTAGATCTCTCTCAGAAAGATAATTTTTACGCGGTATTTCCATTTACGAAGAACGGACTATTGAATGAGGATTCTAATATAGTTGTCCACGTGAAACAAATGCAGGAAAAGGTATGCACAAGCGTTTATAATGAAGTTTACGGAGGCTAGAAAAATGTAAACAATTAATACAGTCAAACGTGTTTTCATAACAGTTGAGTCACTATTTAGATGTTGTGGAAGTTAGAATAGCAGAGCAAGTTGCTTCTAAGTCTCAAGCATTTTTCCATGCTATGACTTCTCACGATGCTTTAATGGAGCAACTTACGCAAACTATTACAGTCTTAAAAGCCCTTAGGGAAAATATACATCAAGTTGATAAGCATCTAGTCAAGGATTCATTAGGAATTTTAAAGTAAGTAAACAAGTTTTATAGATCCACAGCATTTATTATTTGAATTTATTTGTATCTCTAGATTGGAGCGAGCACGGTCAAACAGATTGTTAGTTCAAGAGAAGCTAAAACTTATGGCTACAGTGCATCAAAGCCAACCAATGATTCAGTTGTTGTTATCTACGCCAGACTATGTTGCAGCGTTAGATCTCATTGCGACAACACAGGAAATACTTCTACAGGAATTGAATGGCGTACACAGTTTTAGGTATATCCACATGATTAAACATGCTAAAAGCGGTTTATAAATCTTTGTTTAACGTATTATTTTTAATTTAGGCATTTAAGTTCTCAATTGTTAGAAATGGAAAAGCTCGTTGACAAAATGTTGTCTACAGAATTCCAACGATACGCGACCGCAGATTTGAACAGGCCGTTAGGCGGAGAAAACACAGTTTTGGACGGTGTAAGTAATTGTGTAAACTTTTTACCATTACGTATACCTAGTTCGTAGCAAACAAACCGTCGTGCATCTCTTCCCAGTGAGATCATTTGTACATCCTCAACGAACAGGATAAACTTGTTTCCATCATTTCTGGTCTTCTGCGGCAAAAGCATTTTCAATTTGTGGATACTTATAAAGAAGAAGCTGTGACGACGGTCCGGGCTGTAACGAAACAGAGGGTCATAGAAGCCTTGGCAGCCAGTGACTGTTGCAGCGATCAACAAGCTGCAGCTTTGGAAGTCGGCGGACTTTCTCTCGCGGAGAGATTAACTTTACTTCACAATTCTATTCAATCCTTAACATTCCTTCTTATGAGAGTGAAGGTACTTAATAAATCATGCTGTTAAAAAGATCAAAATTACAACATCTCGAAATTTGTGTAAGGAGGTTTATTTAATCACTGTAAAATTGAGAGAAAAAAATTATAGGGTATTAAAGTGACATTACTGGAAAAAAATTATCCATGTTTGTACACGTTGTTAAATTTGTAATTTAGGAGAAAGATCATAATTCTGTTATAATCCGTCGCTAAGCTAATCTTTCTTGAAAAAGTTATCAACACGAATTTCGTGATGCTTTTAATAGTTCATATTACATTATTAAATGTGTTATGTAATAAATATTTCTAGGCTGTACACGACGTAATGCGAGATACAATAGACCTTGCAGCAGGCCGAACGTGTGACGGTACGTTCGACGATACGATACCTGACCGCTTATTAACTCGAGCAGAACATTCTCGAGTAATGACCAAGCTGAATGATATGATGACGTCGATTTGCGATTACTGTCACGAGCGAATGGGAAATCTGCTTTCGGCAGGTACAAACGATAAAGATAATAAGCAAAATGAAAAGGAAAAGTGGAACAATGAAAATTCCAATAATAAACAAGAAGACAAGGAATGTAAAAATATGAACGATAAATCGTCTTGGTTGAGCAAAAGGGCAACGTCAGCTCAAGTTTGTCAGCTAGCTAGTTTAGTTGAAGAGTTCACAGAGACCTGTGAAAATGTCTGCGGCAAACAATGTACAGGACTACGGTCTGCGTTCAAGGTATATAATTATTTACAAGTTGCATGTAACAGATTGTTACGTTACATGTTCGCCAATATTGCAGGCACAAGCTAGTAAATTTATCCAACGATTTCACACTGAACTGAAAACAAAACTGACTCTTCTACTGGAGTCTGAAAGGTGGAAACAAGCTGATGTCCCCCCAGAGTTTCAGTACCTAATAACATATGTGTATGAAAATAAAACTTTTCCACCAAATCTTCTTAAGGCTGATGATAAAGTTAATAAAGATAGTATTCAAACTTTCATTGTGGTAGGGGATGAGAAGTATGCCGTTGTTGGCACAGTTTTAATGCTTATACAAATGATTCACGAATACTGCAGGTAATTCACAGGACGTTTACATAATTTATTAATTGTTTCTGAAGTGTTAAATAAAATTTAATTTTCAGAACTGGTAGCGAATTAGTCGCTCTATCAGGAACGGTTGGAAGGCATTTGGCCGAATTGCTACGGCATTATAATTCACGTTGCTGCCAGCTCGTCCTCGGGGCGGGAGCCATGCAAGTTGCTGGTTTGAAAACTATTACCAGTACGATACTCGTATTAGCGGCACGCAGTTTGAAACTAATTCTGTGGCTCATGCCTTATGTCAAATCACATTTTCTAAGTAAGTAGCATTATTTGATATCTTTGTGTCCATATATAATTGCATTAAGTTTAACGTTGCCGTTTACACAGTGCTTGCGGAGCAAAATTCTAGCCGTAGCATCGGTACCTCAAATATAAGCGGCGGTGTCGCGTTGTTAGATAGTGTTGAGAGAGATATTCGCGCGCACGTGAAAGAAATTGAAACAAAAATCCTTACTATCGTCGACAATCTCTTAGGCGGTCAGATATCAAAATGGACTGCGAGACCGCCGGTACCATCAAAGTCGTTTAGAAACATTTCTAGGTAAGTACAGACACTCACGGTTGAATCCGATAAAAAAAGATCAAGATTGATCGAACCATTGTATCTTGGTTTGATGTTATTTAAAACATCAAGAACAATGAAGATTTGTACCTTTTAATTGCAGTTATTTGATGAAACTATATGAAGCAGTTTCCGGAATTCTGCCTGCAGTCGAAGTACAAACCCTGTATCGTACGGTAAACGCATCTTTCAAAGAAAAACTTCGAGAGCAATTAGTCAAAATGAACATAGTGAATAACGGCGGTCCACAGCATGGTGTAGTTACGTCTGAACTTACGTTTTACCTCGAGGCATTACGGAAGTTAAAAGTGTTACCGACTAACGAATTAGATGATAATTGGATGAGTGACATATGGACTAGATAACATGCAGAGCGTGTGATATATTGCATAATAGAAGCAATGAAGTATTGTAGAAAACGGTGACTAATCTTTATTACAGTCTTCCTTCGACATGCGTTGCATCGGTGACTATTTAACGTTTTGATGGATTTTTAAAACGACATCGCTTGTATCCGAATCATTCGTATAAGTATTTATAATTACCTTATTTGTAAGATTGTATCGAAAATGCAGTCTGTTTGGTAATACGATAAGGGATTTACAAGTAGCATTTTTATAAAATGCTTGAACGCTCGAATCGATATTCCAAAAAATCTGTGTAAATAACATGCGATTTCTGTTTAAGATACATGATATTACCTTGTATTGGTTGTTGACATCTAATATAAATTATCGATTAATTTAATTACTAAATTCGGTTACACGTTTTGTATCTCCCAAACAGTCTTATCTGCCATAGTGTTCATATGTGTAAATTTCGTACATAAGTATCAAATAAGTATACAAAGAAATCTATACAAATAATAGAAAGTTATTTTCTTTTGTATTTATAACATAAATGTAAGAGGGAGCTTATTTGCAAAAGAATACAACAAGTGAAACATAAGTTATTCAAAAAATATATAATTACTTAAATTTATTCTGATGCAAATGAGTATGCAGTAGGAGGACCAAAATGATAGGCACTTTTTTCATAATTATTTAACACAATATATTAGTTGTACCGCTACTCGAAATTAATATTAAATCTAAATTAGATTAGAAAATAATCTGAAGAATGAAATTTTGAAACATGCAATGATTGCTTTTATTGTTCTCTTCATTGCCATTTTTAATCTTAGGACATATACTGCTGTTAGCAGCTTCTTCAGCGTTAAGAGTTAGACATGTTTACATACCATCTTTGTCTCGCAGTATCTGGCTGCTACTTGTCTATCAAAAGATATGGAATTTGAAGCAGTTTGAAGGCCAAATAGTACATGCTGTGAGAAAAAGGTAGCATATAGATAAATTATCTTTCATCTCTCTCTTTATATGATTTTATCTATGCTATCAGCTCACATGGAAGCTGCCTTCAGTGATACAGTGAAGTCCATAAATATTCATACTTAAAAATTGAATAACTTTTTTTAATGCACTTGACAAATATCTTTTAGCTATTAGAGAAACTAGTTTATTATATGTGATATAACAAAATAATTATTATAAATCATTTACGAACAAGGAGCATGATTTCTGTAATAAAAATTAAAAACAGAATTCCATGAAAATGGGTCAAGACAAAAACGTTGATAATAAATAAAGCCAGTAATTTTATTAATACTTATCGTTCACGTCATGGCAACGTTAATTGATTTTAATGAAACTTAGTATGTGCATGTAACGTTTTTAAACTTATATAATACAGGTTTTAAACTTTTACTAGAAAGTCGAATAAGACTATGTGTAATCTAAGCATTGTAATACTTCGCGAAATATTAAGTTATTTGAATCAATATTAAAAAAGTTATTCAACTTTAGAATGTGGGCTTCGCTGTACATGTTCTAAGAATTATGAAGAATATATTGTCAAATTGATTTTAGCCATATTTATTATAACAGTTTTCTGTATCATTCGATATAATCTATCTTCTTTTTAACAGATTATTAAATTTTTTAACGGTAAATCTAATCTTTTCGTGGACACGTCGATCAGTAGAATCCATTCATATAGACATTTTTATTAAACTCTAAAGTGACCTGTTTATCATACATTTTTGTAGGCGTAAATTGAGTACATGATATGTAAAAGAAAAATGTAAACTAAAAAATTTCGATAATCATTTACAAAGAAAAACCAAATGCAGTTTTCTAATATTTAATTCCTAGTAGTTCGAAAATATTCGCGGTTGTATCAAAAGACTTCCGGACCCTGTAGTTATTAATTCGACATCGCATATATTTATTTTGAATTATGAAGTATTAAAAGAACATGAAAATATGTATCGTAGTATTTATGTAATGGATTGTAACTATCTTCATCGTTACTACCAAAGAGCAAATTATTGGCTGTTACTCTCTTATATATTACGTTCCATAAATAAATTGTGCGATTACGATTTGGCATGCTTCTAAGATCTCTTGGAATTGTATTTATTCACTTTTCATTCATTATAAACTATCAGATATGCAATGCATTCCATTAATTTCATCTAGTCCAACATGTACATACATACATACATAAATAAAGACACTATGTTAATCGTTTGTATTTTGACTCTCAAATAACATATGGAAACAATATGATTACTGCCTACAGATAAAACAGATCAAATTTTTGCGCAATATATATGCAATGATATTAAATAATTTTTTGTCATCGTCTGGAAAAATTTGGCGCGTTGAATAACGAGAAAATAGAAAAGTTAGAAATGAAATTCATGAATGAACGGTTCTAAATTACCATAGTAACGAACAGCAAAACACTCTCATAACCTGAGAATAAACAGAACAACAAAGCACTTGTAGCATTTTCCATTCATCATATTTGTATAAAAACTGCGGATCGAAATGACGGATCAAAATTCGTATGTATCCTTCAACTTTTTTTCCTATGTATGAGTGGCTTGAATATGCAAAATCACGTTAGTTTATTATCCGCACTTGAATTCTTACTAATTTCTTAAATAATTGCTTCTTGATATGATAAGTCAGAACCATATAATTATATTTTAGTGAAAAGAATGCTAGAGACGTTGCCTTGCGACTTTGTTTGGAAGAAGAAGAACGTCGTAAGGCAGATCCGAATCAAACGCATGAACGTTCGATCATCATTGTTGGTAGCAAAAGTGTCGTATGTTATTATCACTTATGATAACGTCAAATAAATATCATAAAAAGCTTTTGACGTAATCGTCAGGATGAACTATGAATTTTTAGGGAAAGACTACGATTGTGCATCGATTTCTTGAAAAAGATGAACCACCCAAACCGACTATAGCAATGGATTACTCTTTCGGACGTAAAGCTGGCAAGAGTTTAGTAAGTTTCTAATTTATTGACACACGCCAAATATTTTATATAGATTAAAAAATAATATTAAACAAACTGATCGATTGCATGCATGTAAATACGGTGCGATTTAATTCCTGTTATTGTTCAGACAAAAAGTATCGTGCATGTTTGGGAGGTGGGGCATCTAACGTCTTCGTTAATGTCAGCCGCAATGACAGGCTCATCTTTGACTCATTCCCCTCATCACGTCACGGTATTGGTTGTATTAGATTTATCGCAGCCAGAGATTTTATGGTCTACGTTCGAAGAGACTCTCTCTGTACTTCGTAACGCAATGAAAATGAGTTACGACGATAAAACGATTCTTGAACTTAAACGACGACGCATAAAGGAGCGGAAGAAGGCGATGGAAAAGGAAGTTGAACCATTTCCGTTGAAACTTTGCATTATAGGCGGAAAGTACGATCTATTTAAGGTATCATGAAGCATCGTATAATTACAAACTCTTATGAAGGATAAACTGCGGCCTACTGATAAGCAATTGTGGAATAGGACGTCGATTTTAATAAAAAGGAGTTAATCGGGAACACATTGAGAGCCGTAGCTCACGTTTTAGGTGCCGGGCTTTATTACCATTCATCGAAAGATAAGACTCTATTGCGAAAGACCAAAGACTTGTTGTCTCATTACGGATTTGGTATCCAACTTTCGTAAGTTCTCGCGTTCAGCATTGAAACAATGATAATATACCTCGACATTAGAATCTATATTTACAAAAATATACATCAGCGATAGCACGTGCACGGACTTCGAGAAGCCATTAGCAGTACCCGCCGGTGTAGACTCATTCTCGTCGATCGATTTGCAATTTCCTCAGACGAGACCTTCGGCAATCTTAGATACCATCAAACAAATTTACGTTACTCGTGTACCGCAGGAGTCAAGAAGCAATGAAATTATACTAGAGGATCCGAGTAACGATGCCAATTTCAATGAACCGATCATCGACAGATTACGAGCCCAACGAGAAGAGGTACAGTACTTTTTATGATTATTATGTTGCATTAAATTTTTAGTAGAACTGTTCTTTCGGAAAGTCTGTCTTCCTCAGGTCCGTACATTTAAATAAATATTTTTCTTCATTTTTGGTGTATTAATTTAATTATTTAAATATATTACTTTTGTTACCATCCTCAGACAAATACAAGAGTTCAGTGAAAGCTGTGGAACTGAGGAGGACAGCCGCGTTAATTTTTATGTAGCATTTAATTAGTCTTGAAAACCTGAAGAGAATAAGGAACTAATTTACTTCTAGGAAATAGGTATTCTTCTTCACGATATGCTCGAAGGTCGAACACTCCAAATCCCTATTCCGGATCCATCGTAGGGTTAGATATTACTTCATCACGTAGATTTATCAAGAACGTATGACAGGAGAAATCCTTCTGAGCGAAAGAAATCCCGGTTAATGCATGCTTGTCACGTATTTGATCTCGTTGAAAAACAAACGTCTGACAAGCAGAAAATTCTGCTTCATCTTGATTCTGACGAACGTGCACTTTCTCTTAAGAGTGAATATCAGGATTATAAAAAAGTGATTTATACGTACAAGTGTGCAAATGTCTTGCACGACGTTCCGATAAAAATTAACTTGTACAATGAATGCAAATAAATATATCATGCTTACATTTTTATTTCATTTCCCGTCTGTCGATATTGCATCGAACAATACGTCATACGTCAAACGAGTCTAGGAGAAGTATAAATGGTAACGGTGACAAGGCAAGTGATAAAGTATGTATACTTATCGCACCTAAGAAGAATTATGTCACGAGATACGTTTTGGTACAAACGGAACTATGTACGTATATTTTATTTCCTGGAATAAACATTAAATACTTCATAGCCGATTAAAGAATTTTCATTTCATTGAAATACGCGATTGATATTTTTAATTAAATCAGCATAATTAAAGTAATATAGCCGATGTTAACAGTAGTAATGTGACGCTCTGTATGCGAGTATCATAAAATCCACTTGTGTACACACAGTGTAAAACGATATTACGCGCATACTTAAGATTACTAATGTATCTCCAGCTTTATTGTGCCTGTTTATAATCGCGCTCCACCAGTAATGTACCTCACATCGAATTAAATTCATTTTTTGATTTTAAGTAAAAATTAAAATTCGTTTCTTACTGTACATAAGTAATGTCATAAGAATGTGACAATACGATATGAAGCAAGAAGATGGATCCTATATCTGAATTAAATATTATTTCTATCAATGTGTAGCTAAAGTAGGTGAAGTACGAGATGAAACGAGAGAGGTACATCACCTTACATATCTGAATGAAATACTATTTTATTAATAATTATTATATTATAAATGACACGTTTATTTTGAAAGTGACCTAAGCACTTAAATTGAGACACTCGAAAGTTTGCGATGAAATCGAAAATATACACATTGGATACCAACGTATCATACTGTACTTAGGAGTATCTAAAAAAATTAAACATATTACTAAAATAGTAACAACTATTAAAATAATATACAAACGTAAATACTAAAATAGCTAGCTAAATTTTTTTAAAAGATAGACTTCGGACCTTCTCAAAATAAATAGGTCAATTATTACTATAATTATTCCAACTATTTCCAACAGTGTGACGAAAATAGACAACAGTACCGAATGTAATAAGAGAGTTGCATCATCCTAAACCGAATATCACTTCCCGATTCATCAATTTCCATTTACTTGAACATTACTTTCTACCCTCCGTAGAGATGATGTCACACTATAAATTACCACATATCGTGTCATCGCGCACGCGTCTTTTCTCTCGCCCTTTCTCAACATCGGCGCACCGTGAAATCGAAGGGTAACCCAGGACGAGTGGGCCGCGCGCGAGGGTGAGACGGGCAGGAGAGGGCGATTTCTCCCGCTGGTGAGCGGAACGGCGCGGCGCGCTGATAAGAGCCAGCGGACGGCCGCGCACGGACGCGTGCGCGCGCGCGCTTCGTCCCCCGCGGTGGGCTGGACGCATGCGCGGCGTGATACACGGCTCGGTCTCGATACGCGGATAGTCGGAGTCGAGCGTTTACGAAAACGAGATCCGGCTGGGGGGTTTTGCGTTGCGCTCGCAGGCCTGTCGCTCTCTTGGCCTCGGTTTCTTCAGTGAAAATGTCGCTGTGACAGAGAGGTGCGCGTCCCGTGTGCTCTGTCCGGGCCTCTCGCGCCACCGTTAAATAACCACAGCCGACTGTCCGTGCAGATATTTCGCTGCGCCGCATCTAACTCGAGCCCGTCGATTCGCGGTCTGTTATCGTTCCGGCGCTCCTCCCTTCGTCTCTCTTCCTCTATCTTCCTCCCTCCATCTCTCTCTCTCTCTCCCTTTTCTTCTCCCGGCGGTCTCTGTTTATTTCGTTCCAATTTGCTCTACGCGCTCTGTCCACCCGTGCTCTTCAATCGTTCGCGTTATTCGCGCGCTTTTTTTCTTCTTCTTCCCCTTTGCCCTGGTCCCTTGCGCCGCGTACCGAGTGTGTAACCCCTCGACAGGATTTTAACCAACGAGAAATTGTGTCAACCCGTGAAAGTGCCGCGACGAGTTGCTCCGTGATCGTCGTCGCAGCACCGGCGGATTCGAACAGGTGAGTCGAAAAACAATAGTGTCACGACGTGTTCAGTGATCGTACCGATCCGGTGGCGTCGATTAACACGCGTGACAGCGTGACTCGAGCCCCGTGCGTTTCGATCGCGTTTTAATCGATGCGAAATCTGATGCCCGAACACGTACAGGGGGATGATCGAAGAGCACCCCCTCCTTTGCGATTCTCTACTTCTCGTAGTTATCGATTCCGGTGTAAACGCGCCCTCCCTGGACACGGGGTTGTTCGCTCGTCCTTTTGCGCGCATCTTTCCTCACGCGAGATCCAATTCACCGTATGATCAATAATATCGGCGAATGTGCATCGCTTACGCTGCGTTCGGAACTCCGGCGTCGGCTCTGAAAGGAGTTAATCGCGTGCCCGGGTGTGATTTCGACTCGCGAAGGTAACGAGAGTACAATGTGAATTAATTACACGCGCTGCGGCAGCTCGCACCGCGTGAATTTTACGAACGAAAGCGTGCTGCACACGTACGCGCAGATGAATCCAAGCTACAGGATTTACGTGCACGTTTGTATCGGTCGACGAATTTATTTGTTTAGATCAGAAGTGTCGTAATTCGTATACGTTCACTATTTTTATTTCAGTTCGTACGGAAATAAATTACATACGCTCGATCACTGTGTATCATTCTCAGTGTCATACGAAGTGTATTGTATACAAAAAGTGGTATGTCATTTGTACACGTACGTATGCACGGTGCTAGAAATAATCGTATTATTGAATCATCCTCTGATGTACATACTAACAGAATCATGATAGTACCGTGATACTGCTATCTTCTTTTGTATTATGAATGATAAGGTTTATGGAATGATGGAGGTTTGAGGCATCTAATGTATGTACGCATTGCGGTGGAAATTAACTCGATTACTGTTCCTCGCATTGAATACAATGATATTCTGTCACACTTAGTAATAGGTTTCTACTCGAAGAGGAACTAAAGAGAACATTTATAAATAGCAGAAATGTTAATTATGAATTGATTATTTTGTCAAGTTATTAGTCATTATTACTTTTTGAATTGAACATAATTTTCTTTAAAGAACGGCAATGAAATCTGAAGTGAGTTATCATTATTTCGGAATTTCACGTGTCAACGATATGACGAAATAGATATCAGGTGTTAGTTTTCACCTGTGCACAGTAATCGCTTAGATGATAAATATAATGTAAGTTTTCTTTATTTATTATTGTTAATCGAACCCCTTGATGTTTGTATCAAAATATTTTGACAAGACGGGAGGTAGGAATTTTTGTCGTATCGTTATCACAGTTAATTCTCGAAGAGCACTTGAAAAGTCAGTCACCGTTTTCAATTCAATGGTAAAGGTAAATCTGTTTCCCACTTTACAGTTAGGTGCCTTGCTAAATGATCTCGTTGACCTTGATCTTTAGAAGTGGAGTTTGCTTAATCCTAAGAGATTTTTTTTCTTCATTAACACGCTATTTCACGATACCCTTTAAGATTCTACACACTAATTACATGCGTATATAAATTTTTTTCATTCTTGACTTCTTAGCTTCTACCCTTATTATAGAAGTTTGATAAATTACTTTACTCGACTTTCTGAGACAAATTCTACACTTCATAGAGGTAGTTAAGTTAAAATTTCGCCTCTATAAGAAGTGGTCTCTTTCTTAATTCCATCTATAAACCATCTTGTTATATATTCCAAACAATAGATAGTTATAGAAATCGAGCACCTTACTTGTCTCTTGTTCTCCTTGTTTCTTTCAAACATTAAATTCCTATTTACTTATTTCATAGCTTCAACTTGTTTGCCAATATTGTAATTACCTAATCTTTTCCTATCGTCGATTGCATGTTTGATCTAATAATCAGTATTCATCAGTTGCTTCATATAAAATTTCTGATCTCGTACTAGTGACCAATGCTCGGTTAGAGTAGGCTCTCAGAGTGGTTAACAGGATATCGACTGATTTCTTTTTTCGTCTTAGTCCGTGGTGCTCGCTTCCTTCTAGACCGCCGACGTTCTCTTGATGAGCGTCGGGCCGGCCTTGATCTCGTGGAAAGGATTATTTGGTTGTGACGTCAAGCTACCTACGCAAATATCAGATTGCCAGGAGTCGTTTCAGTTTCGTTCA
The DNA here is from genome assembly GCA_004307685.1 of Ceratina australensis. NCBI lineage: Eukaryota > Metazoa > Arthropoda > Insecta > Hymenoptera > Apidae > Ceratina > Ceratina australensis. The sequence goes on along the minus strand of SHCU01000139.1, from coordinate 84,372 downwards.
AAGATATCGATTGCGCAGGTAAAGATTGGCGACCAACAGGTTTGCACCTGTATATGTGAATTCACGGAATCCAAGATCCATAGCGCCTGGTCGGCTCGTACGAACCGTCAATAATGTACATATTAAGTACGTACCTGGTAGAGTCAGGTCGTCGGGTCGGCAATGCAGTATTCCAGTCTTAAATAGTCCCACTGGTCGAATGTCTTTTTCATTCACATTTTTCTCAATAATACACAAAATCTACAAATTAATAATTAGACAGGTACGAAGTGCTACGAGATGTTCATAATTCTTACAATTAAAAAAGTATATGTCCAAAGTGATCATTAATAAAATTAACGAATATTAATCTTGGATAAATTATTATTTATATTTGTAACGAATTTCGAAGTAAATTTAATACTGAATGAAATTATACATATGAGATTCAAAAAAGTACTTGCTTGGAGCAACGATTGATATAGCTGAAATACCTTTATACAGGAAGTAAAATATCATACATTAGTTCGCCAGAACTACTTACATCTTTATTTAATTATGAATATGGAACTCTGTACAATGTAGAGTCAATATCTATTATTTCTATTTAGTATTCATTACCCATTGTTCAATTACAAGCTTTATCATTATGCTCGCTGGAGTATTATACCTAGCTACATTTAAGTAGCACATTATTTGCAAGAAGCTTCGGTATAAATTTTACGCTATAAGAAAATACAGATTTCGTTTAATAGCATCCCGGTGGAATAATATTTTCCCCGGCGCGGTTTATCTAACAATAAGAAAATGCATCTCTATTCCGCTCGCACTATATTTATTTCCTCCGATCGTTTAATTTAACGTCTTTTGCGTTTATTTTGCGAAATAATTTATCGCGATGCTTTTTAGGATCCTAGAATCGTACTCTATAAATTGCCAAGAATAATACAGGATTCGTTGGAACGTAAACGAAGTTCTAAATATTATTTCTTTTATAAATTTGATTGCTATCATTGGATAAAGTCTTGTCTTTGGTAAAAGATAATGCAGCTTTTATCTAGAGATTCTCATCATACCCGGACGGTAGTATTAACTTGGAATTCGAAATAGAAACATGTAGTATACATATCTTTCATATCTTTTTATCATTACCTTTTGTCCGCAATTTTTTTTTATCAACAATTCAATGTGATTCTTTACTGCAATTAAATGTAGATAATATTTGAGATAAATACACCCAGTATCAGTGTCAAAGTTTGTTCGCAGTAAAAAAAAAAATGTTGTAACGGCGAGTTTGCTCCTACGCGGAAAGGAAAGGCGTATACATATTAATTCGCGAGTGGTCGTGCAAACGGAAAGGAACTGGCGATAGAGTTACGAAAGAAAGACTCGCCGAACCTAACCGAAGATGGTAGTGAGGAAGGGCGGTACCCGTGGTCATCATTCCGTGTTCACAGATATTAATCAATCGTATCGGGCGAATGAATTTCAGCTCTCCTTCCAATTCACCGCAAATCTGTGATTTTAAACGATATCTGACTTTCAGATAAGAATATTATTTATGAAAATAATAAATTGCTCTCGCACTCGAGGCGTTAAAAAAAAATACTGGAGTAATCTGAGAATTTATCGTATTAATTCTTAGTTCCAATTAAATCCACCAATGCTCCCCTGGACGAGATTAATTTCTCCCATTTTTCTTTCAACCCGAGCTCGGTCGACTCAATGAAAAATCAATAAGCGGCGTGATAACGATCTTGGTGGGTCAGTTGGAATATAAATTGAATAAATCGCGTCGTACCCTGAAACAGGCTGGAGAGCACGTACATACACACGTGCGCCACGTGGCAACGAGGTGCATTGTATTATTTCGTAACGAAGCAAATGCTCGTTATCCTTCGAACAATTCGCGCATTGTCCTAAGAGACGCTTTTGAAACGTGGGGCGTGCGTCTAGCACTTTGGGGGCTAGTTTTTCGACTAGCCGAGGCTCAGTAAAATATCTGAATCTTCGTTAAATTCATTGACACTTCCATTTCATGAAATCGATATTAATTTTACTGCTTCGATATTATCGATATTAATTAACTGCTTACACATGTGCAAAATATTTGAATCTTCGTTAATTTCATTAGAACTGAAACTTCTATTTCATAAAATCGACGATATTACCTTCTCAGTGAACTTGGAAAATTACATACAGATATTCTTACCTTTGTCTCATTGATTGATGATAAGAACAGTCACACATGTCTCCTGAAACAGCTGAGCCATATTACTGAAAACTGCTTGTTCATGTATATCCACGTATGCAAAGAATCGGTTGGGATATTAAAACTTTTCGACTTTTAACTCGACTCGACTTAACGACGACTCGAAATTTATTTTTGTGTTAAGTATCAGATTGTAGGTCAATCCATTGTTCCTCGTGGTTCATTAACTCTAAATCCCATTGTACGATAGTCGTACACATATTCTTATATTTGTCTCATTGATTGATGACAAGGAGAGTCACACATGCTTTCTGAAGCAGTTAAGCCATACTCAAAACCGCTTGTTCATGTATATCTATATATGCAAAGAATCGATTGAGATACTTAATGCAATTCTTAAAGTCTTCAATTTTTGAAGCTTATTTTTATATTAAGAATCAGATTGTAGGTCAACCCATTGTTCCTCGTGGTTCATTAACTCTAGATCTCATTGTAGGATAGCAGTAGACACACTTTTACTTTTGTTTCGTTGATCGATGATAAGAACAGTCACATATGCTTCGTGAAACAGCTGAGATAAATTACTGAAAACTGCTTGTTCATGTATATTTAAGTATACAAAGAATCAATTGAGGTATTTAATAGAATTTGTAGACTCTTCAATTTCTGAAGCTTATTTTTGTAGTACGAATCAGATTGTAGGTCATTCCATTGTTCGGTGGTTCATTAACTCTACACCTATTGTACGATGGTCATTAATACTGAAACTATGAATCTCGAGTTGTGCCACTGCATAAATATGCATGCATGGAATTCGCTTATGTAAATACGATCCAGTTCTACCTGACTTTTTACGTTATTTACCTCTCGTAACGTTCGATACGTTTTATAATTAATCACACAGCTGAATATTTACGTAACTTCTATTTATTTCTCTCATCCTTTACAAATATTAGCAGTAATACACCAAATCCGGTTAATATGTAATTAATCTTCGTGCAGGAATGACATTTTTAGAAAGTCGAAGTCCAGTCATCAGTTTTTCGATGTTTTTATCACTTTTTGCGTTACGACGTAGCGTTATCTCATTACAGCATGCACTTATCGCATCCATTCATTATGAATTATCTTCTTTTTCTTTTTCTATGTCACGTAAATTGTAAATGTTGCTTCCTGTACAGGCTGTTATATAATTCGCGAAGAACATCCGAATCGCTTTTGGTAAATACAATTATTTTTCACTTTTATCAGTGCAACCTGTAATTACGTCGATTTCAGAATGTCGATCGCTTCGTTAATAATTAAGCGGGTTTTAAATAGATCGGATCGCCCGCTGACGAGGCAGTTTTTTTCAACGTTCGCGTCTCAAAGCGCCGCGTCGCGTCAACCGTGGCTTCGCATATTTGTCCACAGCCGCTTGCAAATTAAAGCGGGACGGGCGACGCGCACTGCAAGCTACCGTGGCAATAGGTAGGCGCGTTCGAGTGTGTTCGCGCGATAATTTCACAGCCACGCTGCCTGACGACACTGTCTTCAACATGCACGTAACATTTATTATGCCACCGCGCTTCCTCTGTTAGTCAAACGACGCCGGTATTCGCGGCGAACTGCAATGCAGGTGACTGCAGTATCACCGTATCAGACCCTCCGATGCGAGAAGTTTGTGAATCGGTTACGGTAGGCCTTCCAATTAACGTGAATTCGCAGTTCGCGTGAATGCTGCCCCGGGTTCAGATAGAACCCAGCGAAACCTGCTTTCAAACGAATCAGAGTGGTTCGTCGTTACGATCGATACGATTGATTTTCATTGAATTTATTCAAGTTAATACTGTCGATTCGTAAAATTCTAAGCCTTCGGAATTTTTATCTTGAAAATTGTTGAAGTTATTTAAATGAACCTTGGATATCTTTACTCTGACTTTACTTATCAATCCTCTGACTTTGTGCATTTTTTTTCGACCTTCTACTATCAATACTCGTTAGCCAATTATTTGGAAGAATTACGATTTAAATATTAACATTTTATATAATTCTATGCTTCAGGACTTTATATCTTGAAAATTATTAGAGGCATTTAAATGAGTCTTAGATATCTTCTAGATATATCAATCTTCTGTTTTTGTGAATTTGTTCAACCTTCTACTATTAGTAGTCATTAGTCTGCAATTATTTGGAACAAATGCAATTTTAACATTGTCATTTTATATAATTCCATGGTTTAGGAATTTTTATCTTGAACATTATTGGAGGTATTTGAATGAGCCTTAGATACCTTCTAGATACATCAATCTTCTAGCATTGTGCATTCGTTCAAACTTACACTATCAGTACTCATTGGTCTGCAATTATTTGGAAGCATTACAATTTTATTATTATCATTTTATATAATTCTATACTTTAGGAATTTTTATCTTGAAATTATTGGAGATATTTAAATGAGCCTTACATACCTTCTAGATACATCAATCTTCTAGCATTCTGAATTTGTTAAACCTTATATTATCAGTACTCATTAGCCTGCAATTATTTGGAAGAACTACACTTTTAATATTGTCAGTTTACATAATTCTATACTTTAGAAACTTTTAACTCGAGGACTATAAAACCTATTCAAATGAGTTATGATGAACTTCTAGATATATCAATTCTCTAGCTTCACAATTTCTTACAGTCTCCTACTATATCAATACTTAATATCCTGCAATTATTTTATACACTAATGCAATAATTACCATATTGCAAAAGTCATAAATGTTTTCTTATTCAATTGCACATATAGCCTCTACATTATTTTCTTTATTACACCTTTATGATATATGCAATATATACAGAATAATCTTAATCGTGCACATACACATTCACGGTATTTTCTTTGTTATAATAGCATTTAACCTTATAATATATTTACGCGAAAGATTAATTTCAATGCATTCAGGGACAAGTCTCATCTAAAATTTCTTACACGCTTCTCGACAGAAACTTCTCCGTTATTCCATGATTATATCTCGCACTCCGTTCTCATAAATCAGGAAACGTCTCTTTACTCTTGGCTAAGCAGCTTTGACAATATGCCCCTCAGCGAGGTGAAAGTTTCATGACAGTGGTAGAAGTTTCATGTTTGCCCGTTTTACTTTTCAAGAGTATAGGACCGTATCTGTTTGCATTACGCTATGGGGAATAATAATTTCCTGAATTCAGATTACATATTTCCTTCTCAGTTACGACGAAGACGGCGATTTTCTTCCACACTGCTCCCACTGACAACCTACATTCACGCAAACAGAATTACCATTATTAGTTACGTTATTTTGTATTAAGTCGTTCGGAAAGTAATTTCGTTTTTCTCCCATTCAGAAAATTTCATACAAAATAATAATATAGAAAACAAGAATTTTCTTTTTTGTTCATTGATTTAAATTATATTTTATTTAATTAATTCAAGTTTTATTTTATTTTTTTGAT
>SHCU01000139.1:44346-59707 GCA_004307685.1 Ceratina australensis | reverse complement strand
CTATACGAGGGACAGTCCCTCAGTGTGTGTGCGTCTGTCTGTGTGTGTTCGTGCGTAAGCGAGTAAGTGCAGACACGTACAAATTCACCCTAATAAAACGTTCCCATAGAACGCGACAGCACGGGGTGTCGTGGGAACCGTTCCATACGATATAAAGCACCATGCGCATTTTTATGGGGCGCCTAGACCCGGCCAAGTAACTCGGGGATTTCTTTGTAATGAACTCAAGATATTTTTTCTCCCGACTTTTCCCGCATGTACGATTTCATAATCCACTGTTTCTTCTTAGTGGCAAAATCAATTGTTTTAGTAAATAAAAAGAGATTCCATGAATTTGTAAAATAAAATATAGAAACTTGTTTCAATCCTAAGAGGACATGTGAAAATGTTTACTGAATTAATAAATCAATATTTTTAAAGAAGAGAAATTTGTATTGAGTCAACGGGTTATCGAAGCGTGAAGAGGGAATCTTTTAGTGAAGCTCATATGCATAAAAGAAACCCTTTAGTATGTCAATCGCAACCGTTTCTTCGTCTGTGATGCGGGTACCTATTATCTAAAAAATCGATTTAGTTCAACGGGCTGGTCTACTTGTTACACGTGATAACTACTATCTTACTGATAATGCACAGCGATACCTTTTGGTGCATTCCAAAATCGTATTCATTCATCATGGTTTTAAATGTAGATAACATACAAGTGATTTTCGTAACAGTATTTTTTATTGACAATAAAAAAGCTAAGAAATTGTTAGCTTTTGTATTTATTTCTTTATTCATTTTTTATTAAATAATTTTCTGCATCCTATATAGAGTCAACAAATGAAATATTAATAATTTAATTTTTCTATGTTTCGAAATACTATTTATTAATAGTAGAAATAATGTTATATAAATATTATAGAACGTAATTCACTAAAAAAATATCATACAAATTACTATCAATATTGTGTCATAAGGTCTGATAGAGATATATTCTTTCTCCAAATGCATAAATAAATTCATTTAATTATCCATCAGAAAATTTATTTCAATAAACAACATGTTTTGATAATATCACGAAATAAGCTATTTAGCGTGATACATTCATGATACTCATCCTATATAATGGATCAATCACTTCGTATAAATTAATAACGGGGTATGTTTTATGTTACAGATAAACTCATTACGATCTGCATTTGGAACCGATATTCCTCGATGTGAGTAAGCACAATTATACCTATTTAATTACATTAGAATTTAAGATTAGCAAAAAGGTGACACGTGATTTGAAAAAATGAAAATAATACTAGTAATGTGTTTTATTTCTAATTTTAACTGAATTTTCGCCCCTCGTGAGGACAGGATCTGACGCAGTGCGTCACGTTCTAAAAATTATTTTTGTTTTTTTGAGGAATACATTTATTTCGGGGAACTAGAGCTTTAACGTCTGTTATTCTACTCACTTCCTGGACATTGATACCAGTGTCACGTTCTTTCCTCGCGTCGCATCCATCCCTCGGGCTGCGCTAGAAATCTGCTTGTTAGCTAAAAGATTTAAAATAGAAAATTATTTATTATCCGCATTGAGCTTACCGAAATGTGGATTTGCTGTCAGGATTTATAGTAATAAATCTAAATTAAATCAAATTAGAATGAACGATGTATCATCGTTAATTAATGTAGACTAATGCGATATCATAAATTATAACGGATTACGTGATCAGTATCATTAGCATTTAATTAACACTGGAACATTATGAATTAGAATCGTTTAAAATCGATTTGAAACGATCTTACGTACAAGGAATTCATTAGTTCAATTATTAGTATTAATCACTACTGCTACATGACATAGATGAACACTTTTATAAAGAGGGATACAAAAGAATTATGGAAGAAATGGAACTGCTTTCGTTTACAGATCATCTAACAATTGCAGCAAATAGCATAATTGACATGCAAAAAAATAGATACGCTAGAAAAATACTGCGACAAAAATAAACTGGAAGCAAATGCAAATAAAACAAAAATCATGGTATGCAAAAAGAACGACAGGAACATGAAAATATGATGTACATACAAAAGCATGAAAATAGAGAGAGTAGAAGAATACAAGTAACTGGGTGTACCACTCGCACAAAATACAATATTTGTTTTTAAATTTATGTATTAAAATAATATATTAAAATACAATATTGTTTCGTACAAATTACGTATTAAAATACAATATTGTATAGTGCAAATTATGATATATATTAAAATACAGTATTTATTCGTGAAGTAAATAATTATAAATGTTGCATGTAAATAATCTAACTACTATCGCAGAAATGAAAAGAATATTATTTAAAGCACAGTCCGCATTGTGGTACATGTGAACTTTTGTACCTGTCGGTTCGATGTTCATGGGAATACACTGGCATGTGGTTTTAATCTAAGACCATATGGTGTATCGGGAAATACGTGTTTCTGCGTGCACGTGCGAAAGAATAAAAACGAATCCCATGCATAGAATGTGCTGTTTCCTTTTTCTCTGTTTAATGCCGTTACGGTTTTAATGCAATCCCATCAGCTACGCGTCGGAATCGATATTTGAAATAATAATCCATCACACTTTCAACGCTGAACTGTTTTTTTTTTTTTTTTTTTTAACGCGTCTTACGATTAAACGCGAATTGAAATTGATTGCATCGAAATTGAATGGCCAACGACTATTACGTTTCTATTTTCACCGTGAATATTTTCTCGTCATTCATGTTAAAGACAATAATCTACGGTAACGGCCGTATGAGGAAAGTAAATGTATTTGTAATTCACCGTGGCTTCAATTGAAAAGGCAGAAATAGTTCGTGTCGTGAATAGCTGAGATCATTACTCCTATCATGCATATGAACTGTAACAAATTCAACTAACCTCAACAACAGATTTTACACAATACAATACTTATGTTCTAATGCAATTCATTATTTTTTTAATTTGACAGATCAGATTAAATAATACTAACAATTTTACAATACAATAAATACATTTTAGTTCTGTTTTCATGTTTCGTATAAAATTTAAAAAAAAATTAATTTGGACCAACTTAATGTCAAAATTACTTATTAAAATATTTCGTTTATTTATTGTTCATCGTGACCATTACATTTCGCATCGATGTTATCATTGTAACAGACGCTGATCTCATTTCCTCAAGTCTTTCCTACTCATCCGTTAAATGAACTTCTGCTTTTCTTATAAACACTTTTTCCCTCTATTCCAGGATAATACGTTTGGCTAGTATAAAAAGCGAACGTTAGAGGATAGACGTGGAAGTAATTCTCTTTTGAGTCGCAAGTGTGTTGTCCTTCCTTCTTGGCAACGTCTTCTCACGTACCCTTCATCCACCTATGCCTTCGTACCCATTTCTCCTCACGTTGCACCTGTGCTCGCGCGCGACGTTTGCACCGTTCAGCGTACTACAATCGTGGAACGCGTGCACGCACGTGAAAAAGGTCGACGAAAATAGTCACGCTAGGCACCGCGCGCCTTTTGTACGGGTCGATCAAGGCTGTGTAAATGCGTTATTTTCGTCGGCGTGGCGCGCCGCGATGAGTTTTTGCGCGAACCCCCCCCCCGTACAAATAAACCGTACGAATTCGATTCAGTCTCCTTTGCATCGGTTCATGCACGTCAAGTGGAATGCAATGGCAGCTACGCAAATGTCTCGAGTTGTAGATTTTACTAATCGTGTTTAAAGTCTGAGGCGTAGAATAAAAATTCTGAATTGAAATTTAATGACGCGCAATCACGAATTATTATTCGTATAGTCCTGTTTATTACTTTTATTTCAAGAATACAAATTATAAGATACTTTGTACGTGTTGGTTTATTTTCGTAATTCTCTGTGAAGTTTAAAGTATAAAATAAATATTCTGGAATTAAGTTTAATTCACTGACTAATTATTTTTTTTATTATTTTTATTACGAGAATACCAAATAAGATAATTATATACTTATAATTATATTAATTAACTTATAATTATATACTTCATATTTATTTTTCTAATGCTCTGTAAAATTTGATGTATGGGTTAGAAATTCTGGGTTCAATGCACTGACGAATTATTCCTATTTATTATTATTATTTCAAAAATATGAACGACATGACATTTTGTGATGCTCTGTAAAGTTTGAAATATGAAATAGAAATTGTGGAATCAAGTTTAATGATATATAGTGGCAAATTATTTCGATATATAATATGAATAAATAATAGTGATGATAGTATAAGTCAAATAAAGTTACAGTAAATGGTATCGTTGAGGGAAAGATTTGATGACTAAAGAAGATATATAAAGTATAAAATACATAGATATAGATAATTTTATTATAATTTACTATTCATATTTTAAATATCATTTATTAATATCATTTATTATCATTTATTAAAAATTAATGTTCTACATATTTAAGTAAATGATCTTCATTGACTAATACTTACTTCATTATAGTATAAAAAATTTTCTCAATTTTTCTATTCACTATCTATGTTTTCCATAACTTCATATGAAATCCAGTAAACAGAAATTGTAAAACTGGGGCACTCGCCTCATTACTTTAAACAAAACGTTAAATAAGCAAAATCTGAAACATTTAGCATAATCGGTAATCACTGGTGAACTTTAAAATCGTATCGTCATTTCCTCATTCAATTACTTATTCAAAGAAAAGATTCATGAATCTTTATGTATGGACGATGTTACTATTCCTGGTTTAACGATTGTCAACATGTTTTATAATGAAACATCAATTTTCAGCCTTGATTCTTACAATACGACACGGTCGAAAGTATCGATAGTGAGTTTTCTGTCTTTAAGCGTATGATGTGTATATCGCGTGGCGAGGAGTAGGAAAGAAGCACGAGCCCGAGCAGCTGCCAACTTTCTTTCTTCCGCTACGATTCATAGCTACGAAAAGTAAATCAACGCTACGCAGCTGCTTAGAAAAATGCGGTCATTCAGAACTTCTGACTATTTCCATCTTCAGTTATAATCAAGACGTGCTATTTAACGAAACATCTCACGTAGTTAGTCTTCTAATTATTTATTTCAAGTTTAACCAAGTATCTTCATCATTGAATCTAAAATCTTATGTTATATATTTTCTTAATAACAAACTAAAAAATCTTGCAAACTCGTTGCTCTCAGAAATATTTTTTTAATTACATGTCATTAGGTTGACGCAAAAATTAGCCTCGTATTTTCCTTCAATTCATGTCGAAAAAATGGGACCAATTTTTTTACTTAATATTTACATACTTTTTATTATGTTCATATACTTGTAATTAGTATGTTTGATGTACGCGTACACGTACGTGTATTTATATTACTGACAGCGAACAATCGGTCAATCGCGATCGTGAAATAGAACTGGATTTGAATTTCTGAAACGAGTCACAACGACACCTTATTTGCATAGCAACGTCACGATTCCCTCATGGAACCTGATTTCATTTATATCGACCGACAATGTCAAATAAGACGAGATTGTCTTTTTCGCTTTGCAATTCAATTGAAAAAAACCTCGCACACGTTTGTACCAATCTGTATTGTGGCGTATAGCTGGTGAATAATGCAATAGGAAAAATTCAATGAAATATTTCAATCAAACAAATATCGGAAGGGAAATTGAATTTTCATGTGAGATACTTGAGGAATTATCATATTTCCTGTTATAAGGAATTTGATATTTTACTGGAACACGTATTTTTAGAGTTTTCCACCCCCCCGCGAGGCTAAGAGGTGGCTTCGATCCTCGTCCCTCTCCCCTTCGGGCAACGGGGAACCTTCAGGTAGAGATCTGAAAACGTAGGAAACCTGGCTGCGTTTCGCGGCCAGCCTTTCTCAGTCGCGTCTCAGCAGATGTACGACCATTTGCCATGGCAGCTGCGCTGCGCTCGCCGCCATAAACCTCGAGCACCAGCCCCGGAGCTCGTCTCGACCTGACCCTACGATTTCGTCCTCTCCGAGATCTCCACGAAATATGTATCTGCCCGTTATAATATCGTCCTCAATTTTCCGGGTCTCGCGTGGAAAAACTCCACCGATCAACGTCCCGGTTAACTCGGCGAGGTGAACCGTCGTTGCCGGTCGACATGTATAGCGTACGAGTCACATAATCGCGGTGTAAACCGGTTTCTCCCGAGCGTAAACTCAGGTTTTACCGGACTGGAAGATGCTCGTAGGCGCTCAGAGCGCTTGGCATGTCCCTGGACTCGTCGCGGGGTTGGGGAAAAGGTACCTGGGTCCGAATGGGACGTTCGCGATAGGGTGGGGGTTGACTCGTGCCCGTATCTAAATGGACGGAAAAGAGGGACCATGACCGTGCCTCGGAATATTGGAAACGAATCGTTCCTCAGAGTCAAGGAATTTCTTTGATCGTTCAATAAACATAATTATTCAATGTTCTGACGACATGGAATATTAAACGTGATATAAGATAGATGGAATATCTAACTTTCCATGGAATATAATATGTGTTTCTACTCAATGCTCTTACATTCATTGAAATATTATTGTATTACATTAATTACATTTATTTGAAAGTCTATTTATTCAATACTTTTTTAATACTGACTGTGAAGATTGTACACTAAGAAAAGGTAATTTGATGATAAATGGAATTTCTGAGAAGGAATTCAATCCTTTATATCATATAAAATTTGAAGACAGTTCTCTCCTAAATAATAAATACAACGATATGTCGTTGTAAGCACTACGTGGTTAACATAATACAGTTAAACTAGCATAGCAAACTTTATTTGCCGATTTCAATTATCAGAAATTGCAATGAAGGTCAAGCAATTATGTTTCTCCGTGACACGGTTGAAGCCAGTAGCAAATGAAACAAGCGGCTCTCAAGGGGCAGGGCTCCGGTGTAAAGTAACCACAACCCTGACGTGCCGTAGGACCCGGGTAGAGAGACATGGGCCCGTTTGAACTACGGCATTCGCGTCCCGAGTGTTTCAGGGGGGGGTTCACGCGAGACTTTCGTGTCAAAGTACCGGAAGGCCGCAGAGGTGTAATTCAAATCTCGTCGGTCGTTCTCCTACTCGCTTCGCGTCGTCCCAGTGAAAGTAAAAGAAAAAAAGAACAAAACAAAATGTATTACGTTCGCGACGAAAGTGACCGTAAACTGATAACGCCTCTCCGATAAACGGTATCCACTCCGGCTATCGAAAGCTACGCGAGCGAGTGAAATATTTTCATCAGGTGGCGCGGAAGTTCCGTCGGAGGGGAAACAGCCGTTTTTATTTAAAACATCATCCGCTCCGTTCTGTGCTGCTCCCTCATTTACCAGTGAGAAAGCTTTCATCTAAAACCCGTGTAAACGAGTTCGATCGCGTGTGCCACTCGCGTTTGCGATCCGGCTGACCGCATTCTTTTCGCCGGCGGATACAAATCACCCCTTGCTCCGTTTCTCTGGATAGATGGCCGGCACCACGTCGATGCGACAGATCAAACGTACGCTGCAGTTCCGGTGGGGTCGCCGGAAGTAGCTGACCGTGACGGCGGCTATTCTAACGGAAAAACGTGGGAACTCATGTCGCGGCCCTGCTCCGTCGCTTCATTAGCCAGAGGCACGCTAATACGAGTTCAACCATAAACGCACTCGAACGTTTCGTTAATACGTTTTTTCCGTTTGCTTGAAAACACGTCAACGGAACGTACTTGTAAAAAGAGGTGAATTTTGATGAGAAAATCCTGGGTGCCAACATTTTCAACAGGGATTACAAAAGCATAACGGTTCCTCGGAATTTCCGGTTGGAGGCCTTCTTGTTCGGAAGGTGCGCGGGGTCATTTAATCCGTTGACGGCCCTCGAGCATTAACAGGTTCGTCGAGCGGTAAGGACGTCCCGAAAAAGAGTTTAAAGAGAGTCACTGAGAACGTCTTGCGAGCATCTTCCGGCGAGGCATTGGCCACAGTTAAAAGGGACGCGAGAACAAACGAAGGAGTTGAGAAGCTATTCGAGGCGACGAGTCAGAAGGGTGTTGATTCAGCGCGAGATGCTCCTAGGGCGATTGGGAAAGGTCTCTCCTTGATAGCCCCATCGCGAAAAATAGGAGTCACGGCTGAGTAATTGAGGTGACTCGTTATCGATTAAATGCAACGATCCTCTGGGAAGCAAGTCGACGAACCAACAGGATATGCACCCGTCTTCCCGCTGTGATGCGCGTATGCATACGTAAGGTAGGCCAGACAACAGAGAGACACGGCGAGCGTGAAACCAAGAGAGAGTTGCTGCCGGTGTCCCACTCTAACATAAGCAGAAGCCTATGACGTCAACCTCCGGGGCAAGTCGCACGACCAGTTTGAGTTCGCTTGCTCCTTGCGGTGAGAAGGGAAGACGAAGAAGAAACCAGCACTGGGTGTCTTCTTCGACCGTTCGTCGATTCCTATGGACGCGGCGTGCCACGCTCTTACCGGCTGGTTCTCGTCACATATTCAAATTGACGATATCAAAAAAATAATCTAGATTCCTGGAACCGTCCGCTCTGACTAATAATTAATTATCGAGCAGGAGGTAGGAGGATTCGAGGAACCGAGTGACAGGCAGGAGAAAGGATAGACAGAAAAGTGGTGATATCTGTGTCGTACACCTGGTCACAAGCGGTGACAAGCGGAGAGGCTCGCGATGGAGCTCGGTCGTTCGGNCGTCCGCTCTGACTAATAATTAATTATCGAGCAGGAGGTAGGAGGATTCGAGGAAACGAGTGACAGGCAGGAGAAAGGATAGACAGAAAAGTGGTGATATCTGTGTCGTACACCTGGTCACACCGGTGACAAGCGGAGAGGCTCGCGATGGAGCTCGGTCGTTCGGTGACGGTGCCTTGGTCGATCGGGAAGCCCCCACGGTTATCCGCGTTTCTCAGTGCCGCACCTCCGCTCGTACGCTACGGTATCTCTCAGAATTGAAGCGGACGTCCCGATCAAATAAATAGTAGTAACGCGCGTGTTTGTGAACGCGGTCGACCCGATAACCGGAACGGCGGTGATAGTGGCACCGCAGAGTTCCGTAAATAAGTGCTACGGTATATTATATAGATACGGCGGTGTGACAGTGGCACGGATAAGAGTGCGGGCCGTGGACAGGGATCGCCGGTAGAAATAAAAAGTGACCGAGGGGGGAATACGGGGTTGCGCGGGCCAGGGACGGACGTTCGATGGTATCGTCGTCGTGCACGGTTCACGGAGGGAAACAGGGAACAACGGAGCGTGGTTCGTTGCGTTTGGATACTTGACGGGCTGTACTGCGCGTCGTGAAAACATCGGCGCCTAAAGAGAAATGGGAAACCACCCGTCCGCCCACCAGCCGCTCGAGAGAGCTACCAGCCATGCTGGAAATGGTCTTCGCCTCTCGGTACGTCCCGATCTTGTTTTACGTCAACCGATAACTCTCTCGCAGATGGCCACGTGTGACGCACGCCTCTCTCTCTCTCTCTCTTTTGCTCGGTCCTGATGCGATATTGTTAAATGGAGCGTGCACACGCTGTTTCGCGTGCAGAGCAATTACGTGCTCGAAAGCGCGCTCCGACAATGAGTCGTTCTTACACGGCCTTTGAAACCGCGGAAACCCTCCCAACAAGCGGCGAGCTTTGCCCTTTTACCTCGAAGGTTGCGTCGGTCAGCCTTGACGTGAATTTTAGGCATTGATATCAGCTTGAATCTCATCGAGCCGGGGGATGCATTTTTCTACGGTATTTTTAGAGAGTATAAAAATAGTTGAAAGTATGGAAATCATGCATTTAAGGATTTAGTTTATATGACGGTAATAGATGCAGCTATTCCAACTACTGATGCATTCCTAGAAATGATTCATTCTTATGTCTAGGAAAATAATCCACGTCGTCGAGATATTTAACATCTTTCGTGGATTTATGAATTTGGCATAAATATTGTTACGGTAAACACATTCGCTTCTCTCATCTCTGAATATTGAATCATTTTACGTCGACCCAATTGTTTCGACTAAAATATACTTGTAGCCTAAGGGGCGAGACTAATGGGTAAGATAAATTATTTTGCAGCAATGACACAATTACTAATTTTATGACCATGGGTTTTAATGAGAACCAGTGAAAACCAGTATACGGAAAAGTGAGGCTTTTACTGCGGGATGTAACACTGTCAGATCTTTTACTGATATTATAGACGTTTATTAACTACAATCATTATTGATTTAATTAATTTTTTTTGGTGTCTTCCACTTCTCAGTGTTATGAGTAGGCGGATCGGAATTTTTGTGACCTGCACCAAACTGGTCTTAAAGGTCACGGTTGCCCGCTCGCTTTCTGTGCTATCCTCGGTTGTTGTTCCAAAATTATTTTACGTTCAATTTGTTTTCTTTAGATTTTCGCGATTAGGGACATAATGAGGTAAATATTTGTTACTTCGACGTTGAGAGCACGTTGCATGCCGCATTATCACATAGTTAAACATAACGTAATATGAGTTAAGTATGCACGGAGCGAAACATATTATATCATTGAAAATAATGTTGTCGTAAAAGCGATTGATTGCTAAACAACGGGACTTGTTTCTTTTCTATTGTTGCTGTCCCACTTCGTACCAGTGCAACGCTATCTCTGATTGTAAATGTATTATTTATTTTACGCGCAATGCATTTCTTCGTCGTACTTAATTATCGCAATTTGAACTATTCGACGTTACATATACATGTCACAGTTATTTAATTTGTCGCACTAGTGCATAAGTTTTTAATACGTTACTTGTTAAGCAATTTTATGCATATACTTATCAAGTAATTTCATGAATAGGGGACTTTGATTTTCTTGTATATTGTATTAATTGATTTTGTACCTTTTGATTATAATGCAGTTTTGCAACATCAAATTTTAGGTATCTGAAATAAATAAGATTGTTGTCTCTTTCTTTCTGACTGACAATAAACAGCATTCCTTGCTGCTCACGTTTGAATTCTTACATCTCTGTACACCGTTAAAATTTTTCTTTTTGCTTTATATTGCATCAACAAATTTCGCAATTGTCATTTCCTTTACTATTATTATTATATGTTACACACCCTTTAAAATACTGGTTGACTTTATAAAATACGTTGAAAGTCAGTAGATCTGGCTTCAAATTACTCTCGTTTTCCTTCTGACTTTAGACTTAATATCTAACTAACATTCTTTACTGTTTACGTCCGAATTCTTTTGTACATCAGCGAAATTCTTTTGTTCACGACAATCCAACCCAATTATCAGGTTCTACAGAAATGAATTGCAACATTGCATATATGTTAAATTGTTAGAATCTTTGACTATATGTACACACATGGACTGCCTGTTGTATTGGATTCCCATGTTAAAAACGCGATGATAACATGAGACAATTGAGCTCCGATGCCAGAACTCACGTGTGACCAAAGATCGGCAATTTTTAAATTAAATTAGAATGGTGTACAGATATGTACTATAGATATATGTTTGCGAAAGTACGAGATATGCTACTAATAATTTGTACCATACGAAGTTCCACGCAGGAGATGGAAACTACTTTTCCTATTCGTGTGAATCTATACTGATTTGCAATTTTAATTCTTCCAAACTATAGGTACTTGCCATGGTGGCATTGTCATGCGTCATGTTGTCACTTCTATCCCTAGCGGACCAGCAGTCCGTGTATCTGTATATAGTCAAAGGTTGGAACACACCGTTAAACGTAGCTTATTGTTAGAGGAACATCGTTTCTATGACGCTGTATATAACACTTTTCTATGACATTATGTGTAAAACAATATTTGTCAATCTTCTGTATCTGTCAATCAGTTCCTTGTCAGCCGCGAACTGTAATGGAATACACATCAACTTATTGCACTAATTACACGTATTTCTATACATTTATTTAATGTAAAATATATTTTCTGTTCCCATAACCTGTTGGGTTTTTAACAGGGAATATATTGTACTAATTTACGTGTTTACGCATATACATATGTAATACGTATATTTCTATGCGTGTATTTAATATAAAATACATTTTCCGTTTAAAAAATCGAACTTAAATGTATATTGCACGTAGTTTTTAAATCGTTGTATAATCGCACTGTTGAAACAGATATAATCGTGCGGATTAACATTAATCGCGAGCTCAGTGCCGGGCAACGATTCTAACTGAGAAAAGAATTGAAGATCCGGCGATTACCATAATCTTCCATGCCTAATGCTGGATCAGCCCGAACGGTCTGATGCAAGAGGCGCATTTCAAATTACCATTGCGCAGTTTCATGAATACCTATGAGCAATCGTCGCCTGCAATCGAGGCGCCCGAGAATTCTTCTACCGACACGCTTTTCCGATTAATACTCGTTTGAGGACTCTCGGTCTGATGAACAAACGGCTTTCGCGTATAGGTACAATATAGGTGTGTAAGCTGGCTGGTCGAGCTGCACCGAAGGCGAAATTCGAGCGGCGCGTCGACTGTGAAATTTCGTCGAGCCGAGGAATCCACGAACTTTCGTTCGTTCCATTAATATTATAACATCGGCGTGTGCACGCTTTCAGCCCGTTGCGCAATGCAATTAACGCCAACGCGTTTGTTTTGAATGCTTCGGGCTCAAGGTTGCTGCAGAACGTTGCTAATTGTCATTAACAATAATCGTGTGAAAGAGAAAGCATATTGATATTTAACGCTAGAAAGACTGAAACTTAATATGTACCTATATTGCCTAAAAGCAGACAAAAATTATTTCATTGTGAAAGAATAACTAATATGTAAAGAAATGTATTTAAAATTAATTTTTAATGTTTCTTATATTATTTACAGATGTAAAACAACTTATTAGTAAATATTAATAAAACAAATTTCTAAGGTAATTGTATCATTGTATACATAATTTTTTTTCTGATTGAAACTAAGGAGCAATCAAAGTGAATTCTTTGGGCAATCTAGTGATACTGGCGTCAAAAACTATTGTTTTTTGTTTTTGCAACGGTTGAGCCCCTCTTGCCTCGGTGATGCGTGGTCACTTTAGGTTCAGAAATTTGTTGCTCCCCTGCTATCAATATTTATCATTCTGCAATCATTTGTGGGAATTACAATTTTAATAGTCTCATTGTATAGAATTTGAAGCTCTAGGAATGTTTGTCTTGGAGATTAAATGAGTCTTGGATATCTCCTGGACATATTAATCTTCTAGCTCTGTGAATTTTTTAAACCTTCTACTATCAATGCTCATCATTCTGCAGTTATTTGTAAAAAAGTAGTAATTTCTAATCTCTTATTTTTCCCGACAATACTAAAGTTTAGGTTGTAAGGTCAGAATAATGCAAATGAGCGAAGATACAGATTGGAATCAGAAGGAATGAAGGGAATTACCCTTCAACTGGAAATTACTTTCTACGCGCGTCCGTTATTCCGTTAAGGCAAGCAAAGTTAATTTCATTTAGCATTTCGTCTCGTTAAATGTTTAAGAGGCCGCGAAAACGTGAGGGCAATTTATGAACGCACGAGAGTATTCTGCCCCTTACAAGTTGTTTTACTTAATTATCCTCTTCTTGAACGGCATTATTCCCGGTTTTTCGCAGAGGCAGAGATTAATGGAGGGTGCCCAATTTCTTCGAAAACCGTTCGTTTTATCAAAGAGTTGAAAAGTTTTTACTCGGCGCAATCTTGTTAGAATTTAATTCTGCTAAAATTGTGGAGTGATGCGGACCATCAGCTCGAGAAATTACTCCCACGTTGCGGGCAAATTGCTCCGTGGACCGAATACTTCTAGTCTTCTAGCAAGGACGAGGGACATTTGTCCGGCTTTTTCGCTCGCTGCTCTTCACTTTGTCTTTATTTTATTTGACATTTAATCGAATGGAAATGGAAGATACATTTTTCGGCAATAATCTCTTCCATTTTGACGAATTCAATATTTAATGAAATAAAATATTAAATTTCTTCTTTGGTTTAATTCAAAAGATAATTACATTGAGTTAAATATTTTTACATGAAACTCAAGGCAAACAAGTTTATGAGTTTCATTAATTCTACGGTACTTTTAACAAGCAATCTTTTTGTATGAAACTGGTCAAGCAAGGGAAAATGAATACATAAATGTTATTAAATTTACATAAGCTTCTGAAGCAGCGGAAGGTGCGCTGAAATTAAAAAGTTAGCGAACAAGTTACGGAAGTTTTTATGGTTGAGAGAGGAAAATGGGGAAGCGCGAATATAAAGGACATTCATTTTTAACAAAATTCAGTAGATAGTTCGCTTCTCCGAAGAATATTTAAATACTAATATCAAGTGCTTACTGTTAGTGTAATTTCAGATGCCTTAGTCGACTTTTAAGAGAAGTGCACCAGGTCCACTTTAATTTTAACCCCTTGATGACGACGATGCTGGATGTCGTTTGACCCGTAAACACATCTAAAATATAGTTGAGAGATGTGAAAAGTTTTATTTTGAGAACCGGAACAAAATCATCTTCAGTTCTAAAATGTTACATCTGCATAAAACACGATCATGAATATAACACTAATCTACATTTGTAATATGTACTTAAATCCTATGAAGTAAATATATTATAAATTATGAAAATATGAAATTTGATAATTTTATATTTTTTATTATTCTCTGAATTCTACTTAAAATTATGATCAAATTATTTTCTACACATGATAAAGCAATCCGAGAAAATCAAGAAACATCGTGAGAGTACCGAGTGTTTTTTAGTATCTGCGATTATCAGAACGAGCTTCTTGAGTAACGATTTAACTGCGTGAATTCGAACTTTTAATTGTGACGGAAGTTTTTAAGGGAGCGGACGATTAAAAAGCAGCAAACATTCCAACAAGGAAAAGAGAGATGTTCCGGCCCCCGTACCGTGGATCTGAAGTTGAGATTACTTGGGTAGCCGCGACCTTTCCCGTTATAATGCACCCTTCTAACTTCCGGTGGCAGATCCAAGTGCCCGACACTTGGCCCCTCTCGAGCTGCGTCTCAAGTGCTGTACACGCTTTCTGTCGATCACCACCACGCTTTTCATTGCGTGTCATTATTCCGGGAATGTGATAAAAAGAGAAGTGAACGCAACTGCATATTTTATGGATGGAGAAATTCGATATTATTGGATTGGAGAGTAAGTGACTGCGGATTTCGTCATTTTTCTTAATTACAATTATTTAGTTGCCAAGTCATATTTTTCTTGTTTTAATAAACCCTTCTATCAAGCCATACAAGTTTGCAGAACGATTTGGAAAGTAAATATTTCATCCGAATTTTTAAATCTAATCTATTATCGTAATATTTATGTAACTGGAAATGAATCGTTTTGAAAAGATCGTGTAATACATAGGATAAGTGGAGAGCGTGTAATTCT
>SHCU01000139.1:10288-44325 GCA_004307685.1 Ceratina australensis | reverse complement strand
AGTAAGTGACTGCGGATTTCGTCATTTTTCTTAATTACAATTATTTAGTTGCCAATTCATATTTTTTTTGTTTTAATAAACCCTTCTATGGAGCCATACAAGTTTGCAGAACGATTTGGAAAGTAAATATTTCATCCGAATTTTTAAATCTAATCTATTATCGTAATATTTATGTAACTGGGAATGAATCGTTTTGAAAAGATCGTGTAATACATAGGATAAGTGGAGAGCGTGTAATTCTTAAGTCGTGCGAGAGCATACCTCATGAAAGAGGAGGATTTATATTAAATTACATTTCCTGAACTTGACAGCGATAAATTGGGTTCACAGAATTTCCTTCGCACGGTTATGTTATCCAATTGATATCAGTTTACTATTGACCACAGATATGACGAAGTATATTTCCGCTTTGGTCAATTTAATCACATTTCTATATGATCGTTTCCTATCATTACATGATCTTGTAATACTATGTTGTACTACTGTAATACTACTGTATGTGTATACTAATATTAAATGAACTAACTAAAACTAATATGTATATACTAATAGTATGTAATACTGTTGTTATATTACTACTATTAATAGTATGGTCAAAATTATTATAATGCAATTTGAGTAAAGGAATTCTTCTGTATAAAATGAGTACGTTTTTATAAAATGTTTTCACATATAGATATATGTATGTATAGAAGAACGTAGGCGGTTATGCAACTTAAAGAGCATCGATCTCGTTTCATTAAACTTTCTTCATTGCGTTTATCACGATCAATTATCACGCGTGCAGTTTGAATCAAAGATGTGAGACAACGATAAATGAAGTTCATCTTTAACTAGAGCACGTCGAATCAAGTTAATAGAGTGAGTTTAATACGATCATGATGGATCGAGAGTGTACAAATGCGATTTGCTTCGATGCGAATAAATACACGTTTCCATTCTTCAATAGGGGACTGACCTAAAAAGCTAGGAGTTTACCAAATTGTTGGAAAACATGATGTCATTTATCAGAGAAAAACCGACTGAAAATATTGTATTGTTTTATGTCGAAATTTGCGAACAAGTTTCATTGATTCGTGAAAGTTCCCTCCACTCGAAATTACGCGAACGTTGTTTTGCAAGCATATAAACAGGTTCTCCGTGACGAGCGAAACTCTCCCTTCATTGGCGCCGATGTCTCTTATCTCGCAATCTTATTATGTGCATCAAATTCCAGGAAGAATTGAAATTATCCGACTGGTACATTAAATACAATTCATTTTTACTCGTGAGTTTCTGTTTCATGGATTCAAGATAAATAGATACATGCAAAAGTCGTGGTACAATATTAATTCATTGGTTATGATCCTTCTTGAAATAATATTTAATTAAAGAATTGCACAGATTCTTTACATATACAATTCACTTTTATTCACTTTCTATAGATGATCTCTTAAGAGCTAATGAAGCTATATTTGAATTATAGGTACTAATGATAAACAGGCAGTGTCTAAAATACTTTAACCCTTTGCACTAAAAGAATTTCTCTACAAATGTTTATGAATCTTTTACATACATATACATTAAAATTTATACCGATTTTATAATAATTCAGTTTAATTTAATCAGTAATATATTTAACCAATAATTATTTTCTTATGTGACAGTTATTTTCTTTATAAAACAAGTGGTGATCGTGAGTTACCTACGAGTGTTAATGTATATTTCAATATGTCAGCTTTTCCTAAAAGGATAGAGTACATCTCAGCCAATTCGTTCGAACTTGTAAATTGTTAACACCTACAAATCAGTTGATTTTTAAATTACATATGACGCGGTCGGAACATTCCTCGATGGAAAGATTAGTCACGAATTTCCGCGAACCGTACATTTACATGTAAGAGCGGATCGATTCCGCGTAGCGCGAAATTTACGGCGTGACGTCAACGGAGGAAGTGGTGTTTCCCCGCGACACGACGGCGAATGCATTCCATTTCGGCCACCGCGTCAGTGGATTTCGATTTTAAGAGCGGCGGCGGCGGCAAAGTTTTGCGAGACGTCATATAAGTAAACGTGAGTTACGCAAACCACGAATCGGTTGAGACGTGATTACTCTCGAATCGCGTTACGCGATTGACACGCATAAATCTATCGGTATGGCACGGCGGCAGCGGTACCGCGTACACACGTGTACGTTTACGGTCACGCATACTGCTAGAACGCCGAACGAGGGGATCGAACTCAAGGATAACCAGTGCTAGGCGATTCGATGTCCGTACGCTTGGTAGCCGGGAGAAAGAAATTCGCCGTTCTATAGGATGCCTCGGAGTTGATGCATAAAAATAAAATACAGTCGAAGTTAACTCTTAGCAACTTTAGCACTCGAGAGGCGACTCGCGATCACCACTTCAATTAAGTAAAATTTAAAAAAGTACATTAAACTGATAGAAAAAATTACACTAAATATGTTCGTCTATAAAAGAACAAATTACAACCATTGTAATAACATAAAATAAATGACTGCCGCATAAATTGATTAAATAAGGCCATGTAATATCGATAGAATTAACTCTTTCAGTCATAAAAATGTTAATACCTCGCTAATTTATTTTTGGCTTTAATATACAGATTGAAGAAAAAAACCGTAAAAAACTCGTATAAAAATATTTAATCACACAACACTTGTACGAGGCTAAAAATTCTACGATATGATAAAGTGATAATTAGAGCCTAACAGAATTTAAACGGTATGTCCAGCAATTACTAGGGTCGATCCATTAAAGGTAAAATAGCACGCTCATAGCTCAGTTTATGACCCAGGGTAATCCCCCTTTAAGTATGATTTACAATTGGACACGGATCGGACGCAAAAGTGCTAAATCGTGTCTGCACCGTGCGCCACGGATGGTACGGCACGGCATGTTTCATTCGGGGGGTAGAGAGTCGAAACGTATTCACGCCGAGCCGCGACAAACGCGCACCAACGGAACGTCTGCTGTTACATTGTTCTGCAAGTATGTACCCGCTAACCGTGCATCGTAACGCGTACCTGCGTCTGCCTACGTCGCGGCAACACCTGTCTCGGTGAAAGGATCGGGCACTCCGCGTAGCGGATATTTGTCGTTGCCAGACTCGCTGCCATTTCAGGTATCGTCGAACCGTTCCCCCTTGTCTTTGCCTCCACGATTCAACCCCGCCGGATTCGTCCGTCCCATTCAGACGTCGCGTCGCTTTAACTGCGAACCTTGTGTCAGTGCATTTTATGCCTCCGTACGCTCCCCTTTTTTTTCGTGAGCCTCGACCGGAATAATTATTTACATTAGTGGAATGCTGTTGTCTCACATTACATTTTGCATACCTAACGCCGCTGCTGCATTATTATTTATTCGTTAACATAAAGTATTATTATGAATCTTGGTTCTTTAATGATAAGTATTATTTGAATAGTATAATGCAAACAAAATAAACGTGGAGAAAATTCAATGGAAATTTTAAGAATAGAGGTAGAAAGATTGTGTGCATGTATTATGTGCATAGATAATATCTGAGTAATGGATATGCTTTCCTGTATGTATGTATACAGTGCACTTGGATAGCTAGGAATAACTCGTGTTACCTTTTCGTAGGGAATTGTATATGATAGGAGGAGGATAACATAGATTTGCCATATGATGAGATGCAGGATTGTTGTAAATATTTCTTCTCTGAGCAGCATCGGCCAACTGTGACTGAGTACCTCAGGGCATTCATGTGGAAGCCAAAAGCTTGTTATATTTGCAATAATAACGTATTTACCAAGTATGTACATTAATACAAAATAATGTAATTCATTTTGTTATGATCTAATTTAGAAAATAATTTAATTTAATAATTCAATTTTTAATACGTACGGTTTTAGTTAGTGAGCAAGGACGTCCGACAGAATTCCTTGCTTTGACACAACCTTATATGCTCGAGGCTATTCAAATGAAAAGCACTGCACGTAGATATTTGTCGACAGCAACGAGACTGATGTTTGAAACAAAGCTACGTAACATTTAATGCCACGTCCCATCCGTAACCAGAGAAATAGTTGTGCTAATTACTATTGAACGTGTCCTTTAAGCATAAACGGACAATGCCTGATTATAAAGGTCCAGCGTTTCCCCAACGTAAACGTAATTAGCGTAATTAACAGCAAGCTGTGGGAAACCGTTTTTGCCAGAGAGTCTGTAAAGCAAAACGTTGATCATACTATTTTTCCTTCTATATAAGTATTTAACAGGAGCTGAGTCTGAAGTACGAGATGAACGGTAATAACGTTGGTGATAATGGAGAAGAATTTTTTACTCAGAATGATATTCACATCTCCAGATGAAACTTATACATCATGAGACATCGTGTGTAAATATAACAACCACACTAAAAAACATTATCAATGAAATTTAGCGAAGAATTGAGAAAAATATTTTCTAGTGGTACTTTTATATCACTTATACAATTATTTTACGCTGCAATAAAATCTAACTAAAAAATCAGATATTCACGAGTACCTTGAAAAATATGCAAACAGATTCTTGATAATCTGAGTTATTAGATATATTGGCATCATCAGCAGAATCCGGTATCTCTCTCTTCAAAGGGTCGTCGAACCGATAGGGCTGTACGAGCGTACGCTGGCTTTCACCGCCGCCTTTGTAGGTCACGATACTTCTCTAGGGGGCTCGGCCAGTTAGAAGATCCATAAGTTTCGATTGGCACGTAGCCCTAAACCAAGGCCCATGTACAACATACAATACATGTAAATATCTAGCTGCACGAAGAAACGAACGCTCTGCCGAACAGCCATTCAGACTCTTTTTAGAATGCTCCGTTTTTACTATGCGTCCAGCTTATATGTCAGGGACAACCGTGGTCGTGCCACAGAACGCTTCAGATACCAGCTACGACTCTTTCCGTCGGAAAGTGGCACGATCGCAGCGATACCTCAAGAATGAGGTGCTGCACCAAGCTGTTTCGACGTTGAATAGACAACGAGACCGTGTTAGAACCTTCAAACAATCTAGATGCCTTTTCTCTTGTATATGTACATTTTTATTTAATAGTGAAATGTACCAATGTCAAGTGACACTTCCAAAATTCTTTTAAAAATCGTACATCCATTGTTATTTCATTTGTTCATCTTCCTGTCAATTCTTATATTATCTGATTATTATTATTATTATTTTGTATATTATTTTCTTATTACTATATAATTTTTTTAATTTAACGAAGTAAGAATTTCTTTCTAAAAAATCATTCGATTATATCTGAACTATCACTGTACGTTTGATGTTAAATCAGCTTATTGATCTCGTATGCATTATTTTTGGATAATTAATTTCACTGAAAGAATTCTGTACATCATGTTCATTATAGGCCTTGCATGCTACATATAAGCCATAATGGATAATTGAAAATTGATATAAATGATTTTGATGACAGTTTAGCGAGGATGTTTTTAAGATTTTTCGTATTTGCATGTTCAACCAGGCTCAGGCGTGTGAGCGTAATGATAATTACCGAATTCGACCTTGAGGCGTGAAAGGAAAAATATGGCGATGGTGAATGCATCCGCAGTTATTGTGTGCGCATGCTGACGGGTCATGCATGTCAGAACGTAGACGTAGGTAGTCGATCTAGCCGCGTTGTAATTTCCTGCTGTTAGCGAGCAGCGTCGCCTGTGATGTACGCGGCACTCCCATCCCGAACAACAGACGATATTAAAATTGCACTTAGAAAATAAGAACGCTTCGTTAACGGGAGTAATCACGATGTCATTGTGGAGGTTGGCAAATGGTATCGAGTAAAATGTTTGATGGAACGATTTGCTATATTTCTATCAAATTGAGAAAATGACTGTACTGATTAAATACTGTCTGTGAATCATCAGGTGTAATAAGTAATATCGTGATTCAATTCGAGATGACTAAGCCTGTTTGCACATGTATATAGGGTGAACCATGAATGATCAGCAGGGATTACTCTGTCATTAACAACACGATTGAAAATGTTTTTATCAAGTATAGAATGGTTTCAAGAGGGTTTTTTTATTATAGCAAATTTTTTATCAACTCTCTTCTTAAGGATTTTCCATGGTCACTTTTAATTTTTTCCAAGTGCACCTATGTATAATCGTTTTACACTTGTCTATTATGGGACCTTAAGGCGAATATTTTTATAGCACTGTGCCAGTGCAATTTTGTATTTTTTATTCGTAACAAAATTCAAATATCTTTTAAATCAGTATTTAATTAATTAAATAATTATATTTTAATTCAATTATAATTCAATTAATTTAATGTTTAATACAAATTGATGCTCATATTTATATGTATTTTTAAGGACGTACTTAACGAAGTCTGTAGATGCTACAATTATTACGCTTGTGTATAATTAAGAATTATTACAGCACATTATTAGAAGAGCGCTCGCAGTAATTTCACGTACTTTCTATCTAATGTTTTTATATAACTTAATTTACCCAACTGCGCATCAGTTATGAAATTCCGATGAGGGAAAGCAAACTGATTTGAATAAAATAGCTTTAGAGATACATCCGCCAGTTACGCATACGGTTTACTGAGAACTCAGTTCATTTATTAGGAAACAATACTTATAATGAGTTGATATTGATGACAATAGGATTCCCACGTATCGCAATAAACTATAAATGTAACCGAGGTTTGGACTTATTAATCCTTGCGATATTATTAATTCTGAACAAGAATGATGTTAATTAAACATTAAATCGTCTTTCTCGCAGTTAAGAAACGTTGATTACGAAATTCATATTCTAAGTTTTATCTAGTTATATTTTTATCTGTATAGACACCAGAAAATTATCCTTTAAATTGCATTACTTTGCAATTGATTTTTATAATGATTCAGTTATTTATAAACTGTTGTGAACTCTTGTGCGCTTGTTTAATCCCAGTTTTTTCTCGTAGGAAGATTATGACAAGGATACGTATTTCATTATGGAATAATAATGCTTGACCTATAATCAGAGAGCAGGATGAACATAGTTACCCATTTTAATGCAATTATACGACGGCTTCAGAGAGAATACAGGTCTCAAGGATCCATTTCGTTTCCTTGAAATGTAATTTTATTCAATATCAAAGGATTATATGTTCATCTGTTTTTATACGTCTACAAATAGAAATAGGGGATTATTACTACCGTCACGATTCCGTTACGTCGTACCGCGAGCACTGTCTGATTACAGTATTAAAAAAAATTATATAAATATATTTAAATATTAATAAAAATTAAATGATAATAAAATAATATCACTAATAATTATTATATTATATGTATTATAGAATATATTAATAATGAAATGAGAGAATGAAAAATCTGTTAAAAGAATTTCGAAATCACTGGAACGGTTAGTCATCGCCAGACTCACAGGCTGAGTTCAGGAAAAAGAAAGTGGAAGCCTCTTTGAAGGCATCGAGCATGCCAGACGATCTACCTTCATGATTCACTGAAACTCCTCTCATTTTATTAGTCATCGTTATTCAACTTCTTTATTCCACTGTGGTTTAATTAAAGTTTCTTTTGGTCAAAGCAATGCAGAAAATATGCAAAACGGCTTTGCACATTTATATGAATTCTGCTACATTTGCATCTTCTGTCTTTAATTTCCTGATTATTCAAACCTCTTTTTATAGATCGCAGTGAATTTTGTGAAAGTGATCTTTATTATCAGCATATCTATTAATACACTTTCGTTTACATCGTATGCTGTACGCGAGGGCTCGACAGATAGCACTCAAGTATTTTATGAGTGAATCAGCGGTCGACTGTAATTCAATTGATATATCCAATCGAATTGCAGGCGCATAACGTTTAAGTTCTAGATTGCTCTAACGGGTAATACGTTACATTGTGTCTTATGCGTGTTTATGTTATATGAAACGTTTATTCTGAATGTGCCCTGAGTCAACTTTAAAAGAAAATTAAGCCAGATATTTTAATATTCTAAATTAAATATTAACTGTATTATCTTTCCATTTTAAAATTAAAGTAAAATTAGAAAATGTAAATATAATAGAAAGTAGTGGCTGGTTAATAGACTGAGGAAGATTTCTCCCAAAATAGCTTATATAATAATTATTATTATTTTAATAGGAATTTGTAAATTTAACTTTTTAATAGCATGAGACATATATGAGCCATTTATTTTGAAAGTGACTTAAGCCCGCTTGTCAATTATTTTCTATATAATTATTTTCTCATACTTACGTATGCAACTTGTAGCTAACAGTCACACAAACATAAATATCTCAATTTAAGTATGAATTGCCTTAAGTCACTTTCAAAATAGTGATAGTATATCCTGTACTTTTTACTTTTATTAAAAAGCAAATTATTAAATAAGAGTTCAAGTACAAATGAACATAGGCTATTTCCAAAATATACCAGTTCATATTTACCAAGTTAAATCTAATCTAAATCTAAACTATCCACGTTAAATTATTATAATTATTGAATTATCTACTTCATTTACATCTTTTGAATATTATTTCATTCTATATACATACAAGCACTTTATCATTCCCGTAAAATACAAATTAAGAAAAAAGATACTATTGATTCCATGGTTAGCCAGAATTTTCAGTAATTTCACGATACTTCGTAAATCGATGCCAGAGCTTTCTCTTTGATTCAGGTTTGCTTTTAAATCGCTGAAAGGCTGCAACATGCAACGGGGAGTTACCATTAAAAGCTTGTCTGCCTCCCACCACGAGCGCCTCATGATTCGTTGTCGTGCGAACACTTATCGATTCTCCTCGAAACGATTATCTGTTTCGGTGGGAGGCGGCGAGGGTGTAGACACGCACGTGGCCTGCTGCAATTGTCTCTCGAATCGCGTTGCAACGATCCCGGTCCCACTCGTTTCTCCGTTCCCGACGCGTTACTCCTAAGCCTATTATCGCGTTAAGCAAACAGCTCGGGTAATCCGATTGCGTCGAGAGTGCTTACTTTCGCACGTTTTACCTATTAGCCTGGTCCTCGTGGCCGGCGATCGCGATCATCTCTTAAAAAGCACCCGTCATCGAGTTTGATTATTTTCGTTGCGTCGCAACCCGCGCGAACTTATGGTTACAGCTGTGGGGCATCATTGTTCTCTGCGTTGAACGAGCTCTACCTATCCTCGTGCTCGACGATCGTTGCGAGTACGTGACAATATTTACTTGCTCCCGGAACGCGTTTCTGCGAAGCACCCGTGAGATGCGATTAAATATCGCTTGCTGGACTCCGAAACGCGAATATAGCTGGGCTGAGATTTCGTTGATACGAATATGTATCATGGCCTTAAAAACTGGTCATAAATTTTAATTCTTTAGACTCGAGGAATTTTTCCGCGTATTTATATTTCATTAAGTAATATAAAATTTTTATCAATCCTTCGCTTCGACAATTATAAAATTGATATATACGAATTTGATTGAATCAATACTATATTAACGCTATCAGTATTTTATAAAACAAAGAGTGATCGTAAATCACATCTCGAGTGCAGAGAATTATTTTGAAAATGCCACAGGTCCATTGTTACATCGAGACAATTAAAAGCTAGTATGTCACTCAGTATATAATTTCTTTTCTTGGTCAATATTAAAATTAACAGAGCATTCGTACTTTTCAAGATATTAAATACTAACTAATTACGAATAAAAAGTTTACGCTAAATTAATCAGAAATTATATGATATCTCATTTCTCTAAAATAAATGGTCTACAGAATTAGAAAGTAACTTTAATAGATATTATCAGGGTACAATAATTTGTTTCTTTTTGACGTTTAAATTGAATTGCCGTGAACGATTTTGGAAACGTACAGAGAATAGTGAGAAATCAAGGCAATAATTTCTGTTCACCGAGCGCAAAGAATGGTGAAAGGCAGGGATAAAAAAAAATCGTTCCCCTGGGAACAGGGCTCTCCCCCCTGTTGTGTTCACATTCGTGAGTGAGATATTTACATTGTCCACGAGGTTGGTGTAGCGTTCTAATGATCTGGTTGATGTTGATACACCGGCTATCTGATGCACCGGGATCCCATTAGAACCTGGGTTAATGTGTTCTACTTTAAGGCCGAGATAAGGTCGTACAGTTTTACCTTCGCTGGAGAACGAGCCGCTACTTCCGTGCGCGCTATCAGCGGGAGAATTTAAGGTATGCAATATCGTACGAAAGTGTGTTACAATTTCCTGAATACATTTTATATTTCTCCGGTGTAACGAGAGTTTGACGAACGCCCGAACGAGACAAATTAAATTAGCACGCTCGTTACGTCCGCATCACACTTCTCTGCGCTCCGTTTTAATCAACCATGTTTTCGTGTAAAGTTATCAGTCCCTTTTTTTTCTGTTCAGAATATTTTGGCATGTTATTATTTAGCTAAGTTATCAAAGCGAGTCGAACGAGTTTCCGGGTCGTTAAGCCGACCTTTTTTAGCCCTCAAGCCCCCTTTGTATTTCGGCCTAATTTGTTTTCTACATCTATATCAATTTGACGCATAGCTAAATCAGTGATACTTAGTAACGAAGAATGAATAAATAATTAAATTTCATTGAGGTAGTATCGTAGTTCAATTTTTATTTTTATAAAGTATAAAATATAATTAGGAATGTTATTAAGATACCTTTATAAAGTCGTGTCTATAGTGTCTAAAGTGTGTCTATTTCATTATAAAAAGCGTACAATGTACCATAGAAATTTTCTCAGAAACGATGTAATAAAGTACTATTAAAACACCTTTATAGCTAAATGGCTCCGAGAAATTCTCTTCAATATTGTAATTAAGTGGATAATAATTATCCGGACATTATTGCTTCCATGCATATCCATTAAATACTAAAATAATTTATTAATAGAATAATGTTACGTTTAACAACAATTTAACAGTTTTCGTTAAGTGAACCAAAAATAATTTCAAGAATCGTCAACTTATTTAATAGCATTTCTCCTCTGTTAGTAAAGTCCATGTAATTCTTACCTTCGCTGAGTATTACAGTGCATTAACCTTATAAAAGATTATTACAGCGAGCAGCGTAAACAACTTGCGATTGGCAACAACCGGCCCGAGTGTGCATTGAAAGAGAAAAAACGGGAAGAGGAAAGGAGATAGAGAATGAATCGCAGGGAGAGATTTTCTCAAACCTTCCTCGAGTCTAGATGCGTTGGCTCGGGTCTTAGGGGTGCGGATTTAGGAGGGGTAGATTCGTGGGCCCGTACCTAGGGGAGAGTCGAGGGTTCTGATATAAAAGAGTCTTTGGGAACCGAGGCCAAGATTCGATCACAGGCCATTGTAAGAACACGGCTCGGTTCGCGGCCGTTGCCAGACACTGGGCTGCCTTCTATTTTCTCAAGGCCGACTATGTTAACGACTTCATCGGGGAAATGGGAAGCGGTGTTCCCGTCCTCTGGGAATATTCGCCAATTTCTAGTGCCGCCGTCCCATTTCTCGGCACCTGTCTTGCCATGGGAATTATCTACGTCTGTTTTAACGTCGACATTTTCCGACACCGAATTAATTCATACGAAAAATTGAACATATTTCACTCGAAAATAATAATTTAATTCGATCAATTTATTCTACTACATACTAATTATATTATATCTATATACTAATTTAATTCTTCGGTATATTTATATATTTTGGTTACATAATGAAAAATATTTACAGAATTTCACCCTTATTATCTAGTTATTTACAATTGAAATATGAGAATCGATGACTTGAACAACCGGAACGTGTAAAATTAATTTGCTATTTTCCGGTATTTTCTAGAAGCGAGAGAGGTCTCCTGGGAAAAGAATGGACCGACTTCGGCGGAGTTTTCGTGATAGCTTTCGGCGGCGGAAAGATCCCCACGTACCGGAATCGAGTAAACCTCATCAATGGCAATCAGACGAGACGGCTGTTCGATCAGCCACGTGCGCTTTCCATGTTAAGGTATGAGAATTTCACTGCTATATAGCACTTCACTCAAACCGTGTTATACAGAATCGTTGAAGAAATCCCTCGTCATTTTACTCGTCAACTTGATATCTCTTGATTTTGATTAACTTGATTACTCGTCAACATGAATAACATGCATACTGATATAAAAATGTTAGGAGACTGGAACATCAGCCTAGTCTCAATTTCTGAAATGTGAATGAGGAATATATGCTTCTTATGGATATCCACTGAGACTCAATTCAATTCCCAGAGGGATGAAAGAAAATTGTAATTTTTCGTGGTTTTAAAAAAATATTTCATAGAAATATAAATCAGCCTAATCATTCTGTAAGGGGTGAGGAGGATTAAATACAAGAGTTTCTGAAGCTTGAGATTTTGTAATACAAAACATCTTATTAATGATCCTATGATTTATATGAAAAGTAGGCAAAGATTTCGTCAGTTTTCTTTCACTTTTACTGATAAAATGAAGCTACTATAAAGCATGTAAGTTTTCTATTTTCATCCATTTTATAATATAAAGTCATAAGTATACGTAATTAGTATAATCTTATATACATATATGCAATTTTGATTAAAGAAGGAAATGAAAATTTTATAATAGTGCTTTCGATTATTATTTGAGACAACCTGCGCTCGTATTTCTCGGGCATGAAAGAAATTGCGAACACGTGCTCGTTTAATCGAAAATCGAACAGCTATTGACTGTAAAATTGGTACACAGATAATCGATATTCGAATAGCAGCCGTTCCATTATGCTTTCCCTTGTAGTAACTTCGGCTTTAATAAATTGTCCGTATTCCAAGGATCGAGCAGATTCATTTGCAATTTGATCACCTATATTTATTCTCGTGGTTTTTAATTAATTTTAATTAGCAGCATGCTTGGTATTTTTTAAATGTATCTACAGCTTTTTACTTTTTTTTTCATATCGTTCAATTTAACGCTGATATTCATATTTGATAAAACGGCGCATTCACGTTTGATCAAAACATTCATATTTAATAAAACAGCGACTTTTCAATATTTACACGAATATTTCCGAACACAGATGACAATCCCTTCACTTTTATTTCCTTTAAAAAAGCGTGCAATTTATTAACGTCAAACGCGTATTTATTACTGCTACGTATATCGTATAATGTTTGTATATCGTTTTGCCTCGGTGTACATATTTGTTTAACATTTTTATGCTCCCAGTTCAGTACAGGAAATATGAAAATGGAATACGCCGAGAGTGTTTTGTTTTAACTTCATCGAAATTAAATACCAAAAATAATTTAGCTATTCAAAGGAGTGTTATACATATAGATATACAGCCCCTACGACCCCTTTTCTAAATTGTGCTGCATCCATCAAACTTGACCCTGTTCGCATATTGATTAATTCAATCAATTTCAATTGTGCAGTACCTGGGATGTGTCGAGGTGTTCGAATCAAGGGGAATGCAAGTTTGCGAGGAAGCTCTAAAAGTACTTAGGGTAAGTGACAGAGAACGTGCAATTATTTTAGTTTCGAAAATTCATTTCTCCGGAAATCTATTGCACACCTCAAAAATATATCAATGTAAACACTCATCTGTGTATATATACATATACCTATATATATATGAATATAATTCTTGACGATTCAAATAATATATTAATATGAAGATATTTTAATTTGAAGTTTCAAAATAAACTGCGATATCAAGAAGTAGTATAATCGCTATTTTAATGAAAAATGGACAGAGGCATTTCATGATTGGACCTTCGTGTGTATTGAAAAATAAATTTTATTTAGAATTCAAGGCGGCGGCCGGTACGCGCAGTGCTGCACGTATCGGGGGATGGTTTGCGGGTCGTCGAGGACGAGACAAAGGGACTGATCGTCGATCAAACGATAGAAAAGGTTTCCTTTTGTGCTCCGGATCGGAACCACGAGAAGGGGTTCAGTTACATCTGTAGAGACGGTACCACCAGGCGGTGGATGTGTCACGGGTTCCTGGCGTTGAAAGAGTCGGTAGGTGTAATTGCCAGTACAACTATCGAACGAATTGATTCCGTCAGAAAATCTGACTCGCTACAATTTGCTTGATGTGATAAGACGATAACGTTCTCTCCGATTGAATAAGTTAATTAAGTAATACAGTTATAAATAAATCTGGAAATATTTGAATTCATATTTCAACTTCCATTGAACATGATTAAAGAAATTATTTAGAACTCTAGCATGTATTTTCAGTATCTAATTTTATATACAGAATAGCTACTCTCGTGTCTTCTTTTACATTTGCCAGACCTTGTCTTCTTCTTGCTTTTAATAATTATTATTGTTGAGAAATCAATATGGATACGATGCTAACTTTCCATATTTGTCAGAATATTTCGTTAAATTACATAGGACATTGGTTAAAAAGCTATTGGCATAAAATCTAGTAAAGGAAGGATATTATCCAAAAGAATCTTATTACGACGCTTAACATTCATTGTCCTCTTCCAGGGAGAACGTTTGAGTCATGCTGTAGGCTGTGCTTTTGCTGCGTGTCTGGAAAGAAAACAGCGAAGGGACAAGGAATGCGGTGTCACGATGACGTTCGACTCGAAAACCTCAACCTTCACGAGGAGCGGTAGCTTCAGGCAGCCATCTCTGACTGAACGATTACAGGATTCGCGCGAGCGCGCCGTAGGTCAGTGACCTCTAATATTCATTCATCGTTAGCTCATATACAAAGTAAAATAAATACAATAAAATCGTGTAATTTATTATACTATAATTCTGTTCATTATCGACAATATTATTTAAAAAATAATAATCACGAAATCTTTAAGTGAGCACGTAAAATAGAAAATTAATTTCTTAGATTATATTATTCAAGAAACTTGTGGCATCCAGACGTTTTTGTTCAAAATTACCTATACTCAGCAACAAATGATGAAGTATAGATTATTTTACAGGAGTTCCTACAAATTCCTTGAATTTCGTTGTTCTATGTATGATATTAGCCATTCCTGATTTTATCTTGAAAATTTCGCGTATAAAGGGAGGATCGTAGAATGAGATTGTACAGTAGATAAAGTAATGTTTAAGATGAAATTTCTTTAGAGATTCGAGTTTCCCCATGGGCAGGTTCAATTACAGCAAAATTTTTGTAATGACGAAAAAATTGTTAATACGTGTAGTATGTAGATTAATATTACCAACGAATATTAAGTTTTCACGTTTTCTTTGTGTACGAGAACCAGAGTTTATCTGATAATATATATTTTTACAGACGTACCTCCGGTGAAACAAGTGTACAACCCGTTTGCGATCGAGAGGCCACACGCCACCCCTTCGATGCTCGAACGGCAAGGTTCCTTCCGCGGTTTCACGCAGCTGAACCAAGCGTCTCCATTTAAGAGACAGCTCAGTTTGCGGATTAACGATCTTCCTAGCAACCTTGAACGTGCCCGTAGCCACAGCCTCGAACCGACGGACTTGTCGCGGATGCCATCTGCTATGTCCCACATTGTGCCGTTGAAGCCGTTAGGTAAGCGTTTGAATCGACGTTTCCGATAAGAAAGTTTTATCACATATATGTCTACGTGTATAGGCTAAATCGAGTCCGATACGATGGATCGATTTCGTACTAATGCACCAAACAGTGAAACTCTGAAGTAGTTGTCTGCAGTTGAAAACTTGACAGAGTACAGTATATGACACTGGGAATTTCAGTGTGTCGTTAAAACTGCAGAAGTACGAAATCAATTATTTAGGTTTGAAGAAAATATTTAATCTTGATACTGTTTTTTAAATTATTAGTGTAATTCTCTGTTATTGATGAGCTCTCTTTTTATGTGCTGGATATATTAATATATTTAATATATTTAATGAAGAGAAAATAATATGATCGTTTATTTTTGCTACAGAATTCGAAGGATATGACGAAGGTCATTATTCCCCTATTTTTTGTTAACTGTCCCTATTGCCTGACCCTTCTTCGATGTTGCTGAATGGTGCTCGTCTTTGCCCTCATATTTCAAACAATTAATACACAATAATTAATACACAATTTTATAGAATACAGGATCATTAAAAAATTAACATTATAAAAATATATTACTAAAAAACATTGATGTTATTAATATGTTTTGAGTAACATCTTTAAAATCCTTTTTTACTGATCCTGTATAAATACGTTGAAAAGTAGAAGAAAATTAGCAGGAAGAAAATTAATGTTTTGCAATAGTGACCATCCTGTAGTATTCTTAATGTTCTACTGTAGGAAATGTCACTCAAAGTCTACTTTTACACATGGCATCAAAATACAATGGTTATAGAATTTACAGACTTGTACTGTTCCCACAATTTTTATATTTTTAGTTTGAATTTCCTTTCGCAGACAATTTTATTACGAAATCTAAAAAATTAACATG
The DNA here is from genome assembly GCA_004307685.1 of Ceratina australensis. Lineage (NCBI taxonomy): Eukaryota > Metazoa > Arthropoda > Insecta > Hymenoptera > Apidae > Ceratina > Ceratina australensis. The sequence goes on along the minus strand of SHCU01000139.1, from coordinate 27,951 downwards.
ATGTTACAGGTCTGTAATAATTATCTCAAAAGCCTGTTTCAAACATGTTATGTCACTTAGACATTTACCACATATTTACATGACCTATGTATAGCATGCGTTCTGTAGTTCCAAGCACCAGTTCAAAGCACCAGATTACAGCGTGTTAATAGTGTCGATTATGTGAAATGTCTGATAATAATATGGTACTGTTCTTGGGTTTACAGTTAGTCCAATACCTGAAATATCGCCCGGGGGCCAAGACAGCGTTTCGGCCATGTGTCAGCAGCTTTCGCAAGGGCTTTCACTTCTTTCGAGCAGCGATGACTTCGGACCAATCACCACGCAAAGCAGCTCTGTCGCTAAACAGCTTTTCAAGAGTACTGTAGCTAACAATACTCCGCCAGGTACGTACATTCTATGTTTCAAGCTTGAATTTATTCACAATTAATATTATAATTAAATAGTAATAATCTGCAGAATAACGATCTGTTATTTATAAATCATTGCTATATTTTCTTTTAGTGGCATCGAGCAACTCTCTTGACGAGATGACCCTACAAAATGGCCCAAGTCTAAACAACAACAACAATAACAACAATAATGACAAGAACGAAGATCTCAGCAATTTGAATCACGTCGGGCCCAGCTGGCAGGAGACGTCACCAGTTTTGGCTTCGAATCATAGGCTCACGCCTATATTGAACAAAACCAACAACATCAGTCCTATCCTTCCCAGAACGAACACACCTAGTTCGATCGTTATGAGTACTCCTGCACCGGCTACCAGCATCAGCGCGTTCGGTACATCGACCTCGGCGAGTCCAGCCTTCAGCACAGCGTCGACGTCCTCCTTGGGGAACGTTACAACGCCAGCTGCGAACAGATCTCCAATTCCAGTAACTTCCGCTTTAGTACCGATGACAACCTCGCCGAGTACGAGCGTAGCATCCGTATCATCGGTTCTGTCCAACAGTATTGTCAACGACGCTAGCCAGATTACTCAGGCTCCGGTGGCTAGTACTATTTCCACGCCAGCAGTAAGTTCACAATTACAGAATGTATTAATAAAAGAATTATGGGATTTGTTGAAAATTGTCCATGCGTGAGAGATAATTAGTCAACAGAAAATTGTCATGGGACGATTACTCTTTTTTTAAATTAAAATGTCATTGAGAGATTTTTAATTCGATACAATCCTACGATACGCTTTGATACAAGTTTCGTGATGTCATAATTGTCTTCAGTACTGCGTCTCATGTAATGGACGAAAAAATATCTTATTTCGGTGTTAGCAAGGCCAAAATTTCTTATCCAATCTAAGTGAACAATGAAATACAAAATTTGATGTCTCACAGGTTCAACCGGTTGCGACGACAGCCGCGTTACCGAAGCCGGAGCAATGGCTGGGCAGTATAACCGGGTCGGTGCCATCCGCAGTGCAATCCCCGGCGCAGGGACAGACAAGTCCTCGACGCGCTCCTCCGCTCCATGCGAGGGCACTCTCACTGGGTTCAGCCGCGATGGGACAGGCCACGAGAACCGGTCCCTCGGATCCGTTCGACGCGGAATGGGCGGAGATCGCGGCGAGGAATCTGCGACAGGCGAGCACGACAAACCCGTTCATAATGCCGAATGCGACCCAAGCGTTCCAGGTGCAATTGTAGCGTCAGGAGTTGATTAATAGCGTTGCCAAGTACTTCCGTTCGAGTACATAGTGACGATTACATGTCCGTTCGCGCTTCGATTTCTCGCATGACCGGAAGTATTACACGTGAACGCCTCGAGCCTGGGTCCTGCACCTTCCCACTAATTGAAGCTAACTAAGGTGGCGACCCAGTGAGTTGAGGCACGATGCCGAGGATCGTATAAATTTAAGGAGAACCAGGAGGTGCGAGGATCGGAGACGCGTATCGATCTCGATAACATGTTTAGTAACAATGATGAAACGTAGCAGCAGAAATCAGCACAAATGAAAATGAGAAACACGTACCCGTAAACGTTGTTTTAGTAACTCTAGTAGATTACGCACACAGCCTCGATAACTTCGAACTAGGAGTGGAAAGAGGGGGAAACGGGAGATACTACAAGGGACCACGCGTCTGATCGCGTTGGTAAACGTGTATTAATTAGAAGAGAACACGAGCTCGATCGATCGGGCGCACACGATCTGGATCTTTAGATTAATCGTCGCACTTTATTCATGAAGAGAGCTAGATAATCGCGTCGCTGGTATCGATAACAAGTACTTAAATGTCTACCACGAGATACTTAAAAGTGGCGTACGATAATCTTGAGTAGTTTAGGCTGACAAAGCGGTTAAGCGTCATTTCTGCATGATGAAAAAAAAAAGCAAAATTATTACGCACCCAAGATTAACGCTGCACCAATCAAATGTTTCGTCGGATAAAAAGAAGGTAAAAAAATATACGAAAAAAAAATAAACGAAGTAAATAATGAGATCACACGATGCTAAGTAGCTTGTTAGTCCGAACGTCCGCGCGACAGACGTGGAAACATTACAGTTTTCTTTTCTTCGCGCGATCAACGATCGAACGGGAATGAGAGTGTCCGTTCAGTTTAGTCGACTTCGAGCTATTAAAAATTGGCGATTCATTTAAGGATAGATTAGGAAATGGTTAGAGGGGAAGAGGTGATATTCGATGCTAAATCTTTTGAAGCCGGACTGTGATATGGATACGCGGCCAGTACTTAAGTTCGTGAACAGAATTGGCTGTCATGGTTTTGCTCAAAGCTCTTGTTCGTAAAGGCACGTGAGCTTGGCTGCTGGACAGAGACTGTCATTCCCCGGCCGGCGAAATTGATCGCACGAAACTTGAATATACTTTACGCGAAAACGTAATACGTACACGCAACTTAGGGTACTTAAAGCAAAGAAAAAGTTAGATGTTGAAGTTTCTAGAGTCAGTACATACGTTCCACGCTATCGTTGTCTAATATCGTACGAGCGTTCGTTAAACGACTGTGTTGAAATGCGAGAATGAGTGTTAATCAATGGAGAAAACAAGGTTCGCGCAACTGAGACACACAAAAGGTGCTTCCGCTTAAATGAAAACTAAATACATACATATATATAGAAAGAAACGAAAGAATGAGGGGTAATATGATACTCATAAAAGGTCGTTTCACGAGCCGCCACGAGAGAGCAACGATATACACATGGAATCGCGTTCTGACGTGAATCTATAGTACTACGGGTTGTTATATACATAATTACGTTGGTTGTTGAACGATTATAAAGACACGAGAAAGCTTCTCAAGTCCTATGTACCAATGAGCGCCATACAGATGGAATTAATGTTGTATCTTGAAGCTTCTATCTTTTCGGTTTGTGACTGATCGTGAGCTTCTCATTTACTTAAATATAATTGACGGTTCAACCCCTCGTCCTCTCTGTTTTGCCTTAAACCCAGAGATGTTATGTAGAAATAAAATAATAAAAATGCCCTCTTAGTTTCGTCATTGTGAAATACTGAATGATTCGTCATTACAGAAAAGCCGGTAAATTGTTCTAGTATACGATTAACATTGCGAATCATTAAATTTTGAAGCCAGAGAAATCTGTGAGCTATGATACAAAGATAATATTTACCTAGTGTGTGTCGCATCATATGGCGAGGGGTTGATATCTCGAACTTGGATAAAATGAGGCGTGACGATGTGTAGAATGATTTTGTCGGAGAAATAGGGTACGTGTTCAATCGTCGGTTTCGACGATTCGTGTGTGTGCATTGTACATAAAATAATAGTGATATTTAAAAAGGAAAACAATTGTAACGAAATGAGGAGGGGAGCAGTTGAGGTGGAAGAATGTAACGAGCACTGCGTGCATGCCGTGTGAGAGGAAATTGTTCATCGAGAGGAGACGATGATCCTTCGCGCAACTGTTAGTTTTGTCCTTCGTTGCCGACGTTCGTTCAGTTGTAAGTTATCTTTTGTAAATAGTTTGATAACATTTCTTAGCACGAGTCGCGTTGCTTTCGAAGTACGTTTCTGTTCTTTTTTACGTGTTCGGCGAGGGTTACTATAGTTCGTTCCAAATTAATGTTCCACCGAAGAAGACAAGAACCACGTATCTTTTCGATTTTTTTAATATACCTACTTTCAAATGGTGTCACATAGAAGAAGTACGAGAAAATTTGTTTTCCAGTGACTATAATTGACACGAGGGCAATGAAAAAAAATGTTCGAAGACGTAGTAACCGAGTGATCCTGATATTCAATTAATTTGGATAGACTGTAGTACATATCATTGAGAAAAATGGAGCGAGTATTGCGGCTTATAATGGCCCGATATCCTTCTCGTTTGGTGNACATAGAAGAAGTACGAGAAAATTTGTTTTCCAGTGACTATAATTGACACGAGGGGAATGAAAAAAAATGTTCGAAGACGTAGTAACCGAGTGATCCTGATATTCAATTAATTTGGATAGACTGTAGTACATATTGAGAAAAATGGAGCGAGTATTGCGGCTTATAATGGCCCGATATCCTTCTCGTTTGGTGTGGTTGAGCTTGATCTTCCATCTTTTGTCCGTCCGGTAAATCAAAAGGAGAGAAACGAAGAAAACACCGACGCATGAATGAAAAACCATAGGGAAACAGGAAGGGGTGAAATTTATTGTCGTATTAGCACAAAGTATGATCGTCGGGTATGACTTACGTGACGCGATGTTTGTACAGTAAAAGAAACGTGCAAAAGGGGGAAAGAGGGCGTAGGTTGACCAATGTACTTAAATTATTGCGTAACGCAGCTTGTTCTATTTTCTTCACATTCTAATGAATTGTAACAAATTGAACTTCGTGAACGTATAATGTTCGACAAAAGTATATGTATATATATCGTTTAAAATGATCATTTCTTTTTAAAAGGTGTAGGAATACTTTTGTCCTGTATGCTCGACGAGGAACAGCGTTGTCCTCGAAGTTCTAACAGGGAAACCTGTGTCTACACGGGAACGATTCGTTATATAATATTACCGCATTAAGTACTTATTGTTTTTTTCCTCTCGTTTATTTTTTATATTGTTTTCTTTCTGTATCGTCATACGTTAATAATCCATACAGTTACGTTTTGGCCACCGTTAAAATTGAAATGCCAGTGTCCGACTGGTTTCCCGCATAAAAATAATCGAATACGTTCTTTCCTTTATTTCAATTCGGAAAGAACAGGAGTAACGTATGTAAAATAATTTATTGTAACGTAAGAGAGGGAGAGAGAGAGAGAGAGAGTGAGTGTCAGACGTTAGTCAGGCAAAGTTCCAGTGTCTCGCTCGACAGAGAATTGCGTCAGTGCAGTACATGATTGGTTGATTCGTTTAAAACAATAGCACATTGGGACACTGGAATTAAAACATGAGAAATGTGAGAAACGAAAATGGGAATAATTAACGAGCAGGTGCACCGCGTGCCAAATTTACGAAAAAGAGCAACAGCATTATTTTCGACAGTACATCGTGCACGCTCCTGTGGTTGTGTTGTACATAGTGTCGCCGATCGATTCCTGGATCAATGTACGACTGCGTGTATATTACGTGAAAGTATCCTTGTTCGTTTTACAATGTATCTGCCTCTGTAAAGATACGATTTATTATAATATCTGTTGTGATTACCAAACGGCCTCTGTTATATTTTATTCGTACCCACAAGCAATGCATGCATGATACACGTCAGGGGATGACGAGCTCGTGGCGGCCAGCAATTACAGCAGTTCTCTGCGGCTTCGGCATCATCTTGCGTTCCTCATTGTCTTTCAACTATTGGCGTATTTTTGTCTACAGGATTCTCGGCTGCTAATAGAAGACACTTTAAAGGATGATCGAGAAGCTAGAATGAAGAAAGAGTCAAGAATATGAAAATTCGTAGTTACATTTCTTTGCTTCTGAACGAATGGACATTGCTTTGTGTAAAATGCCCGATTCATTTCATAATTTTTGTTAAAGAACTTGATTATAACTGTACATAAAAGTTCATTCGATTGACTCATTGACATAGAAAGACGTCTAGAAAACGCTACTTATTTCACTATAGACTATTGTGCTCGAGAGGTCAACAGTAAGTTCAGTTGAGCCAAGTTAAACAGTATTGTTTTAATGCGTCAAATTTTCGTTTCGATTGCAAATCAGAAAGTTAATGACAATTACTAATTAATTTCAATTACGAATGTAGTAAAATCATTATATGTCGTTTTTATTATTAGCGTTAAAGTACGCATATGTAAATGCGCACACAGAACGTACAAATAGTTCCGAATACAGTTTTCCATGATTATCGCGTATGTATGTACATACAATACAATGAAATACAATGTATTGTGCATGCAACATGTACGTGGATTCAGGTGTATTGCATGTATAAGCAGATATTAGTTGCCAAACTGGGTCATAATTTCTTGGAACTCCTACCATTATTCAATAACTTCAAATTAATTATTTCATTCGTCGGAGACAAATTCACATTTGACATTAAATTTAATTTAGGCTATCCAAACTCAAAATTTATAGTTTCTCACTTCGAAATTGTATCATTTGTCAACTGAACATTTCTATGTACCATTCCAACGAGAGCATACAAAATTTTCATTTAGTTATTTACAATATTTAAAAGAAGAATTCGTTTTAAATGAAATTTATTTGATATCGATTGAAAAATGCCGACCATCGAAGGAGGATTATGCAGGTATCCTCCCAGCGTTATATCGCGTTGCAGTTCAAGAAAGTATTGCGTTAATCCCTGTCCACCTTGTCTAAATATCACACCGCCTGGGAGTAACGGCACGTCCTCTGTTCATTTTCAAGTTACATATACTTGTAATGGGTACGTTGATCAAACCACAAAATTATAAAATATGTATATAATATCAGAAATTTTTCAACAGCCCAAAATTCTCGCCCTGTTATTACCCAAAGCCCATATGCTGTAAAGTAGAATGTCCATCGATCAAACCACCACCATGTTATGCAAGATTGCTCGACCATTGTGGAAACCCTATTTGCGTATACTTCTAATGATAATCCCCTTCATGCCTGTATATTCTGTATCAAAAGACCTATTAATTGTGAAACCTGTAATTGTGAAACTATTTCAACTCTGATCTGTTAAATGTCTCTTTAACTAGGAGGTCAGTTGCTTATGTACGAGACTGTAATCTATTGTATATATGGTAACCATTCAGAACGTCACTATATATTGCATTAGATACTTCAGTTGTAGGCAAGCGAATAATAAATTTTGATACTTAAATGTAAGCATGATATTATTAGTAATTAGTGCATGATAATATCGTGAAGCAGTTTCTATTATAAGTAATTTAGTTACATTTTTGGGCAAGTTAATTTTGGAAGATATTAATTAATTAATAGAAGCTAGCTTTTGCATTTTATCTATCCAGATATTATAGTCTTATCTCGTGATTCCATAATTCTTTGTCTAATTTATTAATTTGTCTGTTTAAAGCTTTCTAATTTTTACACAACGTATACCAGTGTGAATATGTTCGATTCAAAGCGGGCAGCAGGAAAAAAAGGATAATCGAATAAATACGTCGGCAGATATATTCTCTGCGTTAGATTCTAAAACTGTCAGACCGTAATAGATTTTCTAAATTTTCAAGTTATTTGAAACATGTATTCTTCGTTGGATTATTTTTAAAGCTGCCCTAGTATATTTCCCCGGTAAAGGAACGTTATTTTAGCAATTCCTTGCAGTAAGCTCGGTAAATGAAAATGTCTTGTTACGAAGAAACGAAGCACGTCAGTACCTTACCTCCGCCTTGTTGCCACCCTAAGCCTCCGCCGTTTTGTTGCCCAAAATACGGCTGTCCACCTCCCCAACAATATCCGCTCCGGATGTGCTGTTGCCCCTCTCCATGTCCACCTTTTGTAAGTTTCCAAATTAAACTGGTTCCTTCTCATTCTTTTCTATATTACGGGATTCCTTTTCGTACCTCTAGAGGAGTTTTATTCTATACAATTTTTATTGTACCTCTTTATTCAGTTTAGATGATAATTAAAATCAATCCTTCCCCCAAAGTACTAAATCCTGTTTCATAATTTATATGAGTAAATCTTTATTAGAAATATTTATATTGAATCTTGACATCAATTGCTTGCTTACAAAATATATATTTTTTTACCATTTAAGAGATGTTTTATTATCGTATTAGATATGCAGACAACGACCGGAGCCACCACCGAAACCACCTACCTTATACATGGTTGACTGTTTGCCTCCTCCTGGTCCAAAGCCAGTCGAGTGTTGCCCTCCGAAGCAAATACCACCGAATTCTTGCGTGCGATACTGTGTCCTCTCTACATGCGGAGGTTGCACCTACGCACCTTGTTACTTTACCAAGATACCTACGTGTATCTGTTCACCATGCTGCTGACTGTCGGGCTTAAAGATCATCTTATATTTCGTATCTTTGATTATCTTACTGTATAAATTGCTAACAATAAGATGTTGAAGTATACTAATGTCTGTACTTTTCATAGACGACGTCAATAAAAAATTTGAATATGGATGTACGCCAACGCTTATCCGGTATTATTTGCTTAAGTTTCTACAGTGTGAGTACTATTCAGAGTCCGCGTCGAGGGAGTGACAACATCTTCACCTTTCATGCATTATGATGCAAATCAATTCAAATATTTCAAAAAATTGAATGGATATGAGTATTCGTAAACACGCAATAGGTAGCTCAACCGAGTGCCTTATCGTGATTGTGATTTAGATCTTCGACGATTCGCGATTTATTAAGCATAGATAGAAACGACAAGTGTGAGTTTCTACGACGTACAAAGTGACGTTCTAAAAAATCATTGGACGTGTGGTTCGAAAAAGGATAATGGCCAGAACGAAACTTCTACGTAAGAAAACACGTATTCCTCACGGAGTACCTCGGACTCTATGGCAGTCTGATCTTGGAGAAACTCCTGAGGAAGTGTACCGAAATTAGGAGTATTTATATTATGATCAGAGAGAAAAAGGGCTTATCTGTACAAAAGCGAATGGAGAAATTCTTTCAGAAAGAAGTAAATAAACTCCACTTTTAATAGTTGTCGCAAAAACGAAATTAGTCAGATATAAAACTCTATCGTCATCCCAACTATTTGATGTTGGATAAAAATGTTTAGGAACAAATATATAATTTGAAGCTCAGCTAGCAATATGCTTCGTCAAAGTTTTCTAGAAAAAGTTCATTACGTCCTAATTAGTCAGCGATTTCGAACTAACATTCAAAAGTCTATAAAAAATATACAATGGTTTTTTTACTTGAATTTAATCACTCACATTTCCAAATCTTCTCTTTTCTGAAGTAGTACAGGGTATGCGATAACTGCAGCCTCTCACCAAAGGATCGTCAACGTTTGGTGAACAACGTGATCATTCACAATACGTCGGCGATGCTTTAATGAGAAGGTATCGTTTGTGTCGAACCTACGAGCTTGGAACGGAGAAGATGCTCGAACTTGCAATTAGTTTATAATTATATTACATTAGTTATTAGTAGATAAATTAGTTACGGAAAAAACTAGGCCGCCACCGCGTGGTTTGTCGAGAATATGATTCGAGCCGATGAAGAGAACGCTGCCGGACTTTGCAAAGAAGCATTCGACGACATAGTGGGGAGATGATTAAACCAGTATGCGTTCAGCGAAGTCGTCGCCGAAGGTGTATTTGAGGAGTTTGCTAGACGAAGATCGCTGCCGTGCATAATCTACAGGCCTTCTATGAGTACAATCTTGAAACAGCTAATACAGTATTACTACATGTGAATACTACGGTAGATGTATTACTGCTCTTTCGTACAATCATCGAAAACAAACTACATCTGACACACATTTTATATTCAAATAAGCTATGAAATATTTGAAGTATGACTTACTATATTTGAAAAAATTAATGATGATTTTCGACTGCTCATTAAAAAAGAACTGGAAGATTCCATTTAATAAATTTAAAGCTTAATCACATTTCTACTCTGCGTTAATACATTAATACCCATGTCTACATCCTAACAGCCTTCTGGCAACCCCATATGTAATACATAGTTAATTACGTGTTTGAGCAATTTTATGACAGAATAAAAGCGAAAAAAAATTTAATTAATTTTGGAATGACATTTTTACTCTCAGAGCTGCTATTTTATTTCGGAGAAATTTTGTAATACTGTATGTGCCTTTATTTCATTAATATGCATATGTATTAAATCAAGAGATTATTTTTATTAGGGTATTCTTTTCTTTTTATAATATGAACCCTAATAAAAAAGGAACTTATGAGAGACTCTAATACTTACGAAAATTATGAAAATTACAGAAGGGATTTATGTATGTTGAAAGTTTGCGAACTACTATCCTGAGATATTACGTTTTGATGGCAAATAGAGAACGCCATAGAGAGTAACTGATAGACGGAACGAATTAACTAGAATATCCTTTACGATGTTGCGAAATACGGCAACCCTCTCGGTAAAGTAAGCAATTAATTACGTAAGTTTATGGGTATAAACTATTGAAATTCCTACGATCCGCGACGACGCGACGCAAGTCCGTGGAGAGATCCTGTCCCTTTCGTAATTATTTCGAAGCCCATGCAGAATCCGAACAATGTAATCAATATTGTCGTAACTCTAGTACAGAAGCGTAAGGTTTCAGTTTTGGTTAATTAACGATCAATGTTTACTGCTCCGCCGGCTGGCGTGACGTCCGTTCGCGTAAGAGGAACCCGGAAACCAAACTGTGCGCGGCACTGGTTTGTTAAATTACGGAACAAGAAATACCATTGAAATTAGAGGGTATCGGCAATAATGATTTTTCGCAACTAATATTACCTCGTGGCTGCTTCTCGTCTTCGTGTTCGCCTGACAACATTATTATCACCCACACCCTTTATTGTCTGTCCCAAGCCGTTACGATCGATGAGTCCGTTGATTCTCATCCGTGATTGCTGTACGTATAAAAGAACCAAACGTTGAAGTATAAGATAATTTGTATTATGCGTGAACAGAAATTGTGACCATCGAGACATCAAATGAAAAATCAGAAGAGAATAAAATATTGGGTTGTTCGGAAAGTAATTTCGTTTTTTCCCGACTGAGGATTTAATTGTATTTTTTTCCACCCAACTTCACACTTGAGCCGCATAATCATTATATTTTTCGAGAGCTGATATACCAAAGACTTGAGTGTGAAAAAGTACAATTGATTCTATGTAGTAGTTTTTGGTTGGTGCTCTTTCAAATATGGAGAGCATAAGTCTCGTCATATTTTACTCTTTTATTATAGAAAAGGTAAAAATGCTGTTCAAGCAAGAAAGAAATTAACCGATGTGCATGGAGAAGATGTGTTGACAGTACGCCAGTCCCAGAACTGGTTTACAAAATTTCAATAAATAAAAAAATAAAATAAATAAATAAATAAATAAATAATTTCAATTAATTCAGAAGTCTACTGTCGTCAGCTGGGAAAACTGAATGATGCACCTCAACAGAATAAGCCAGAATTAATCAACAGGAAAGGTGCAGTGTTCCACCAAGATCATGCGAGACCTCATACAAGTTTGGTCAATCGCCAAAAGCTTTTACAGCTTGAGTGGGATGCAATGCCATACCCACCATATTCTCCAGATCTGGCACCTTCGGATTATTATTTGTTCCGGTCACTATAACATTTTTTAGACGGTAAAACCTTCACTTCAAATGAGGAGGTCAAAAACCACCTCGATCAGTTTTTCGCCAGCAAAGACCAAAAATTTTATGAGCGTGGAATCATGCTACCACCAGAAAGATGGCAAAATGGCTAATATATAATTTAATAAAATATTCGTTCATTATACGAAAATTGTCTTTCATTTTCACGAAAAAAGAAACGAAATCACTTTCCGAATAACCCGATAGATCGTGCGCACTGTATAAAACAGGAATGATAAAAAAACGTAAGAAAATAGAAACCTAATAATGTACACGTGACACAATAAAAAGTTGTTATGTAAAAAATGAAAAACTGTATTGAACGGCACGAGAGCAAGTTGGGAAAGTAGCACAAAAGGAAAGGAAGAAAGGAAACTAGCAGTGATACAGGCGTATTACCGTGAATGGAACAGTTTTATGCGGTTCCAATTTTAGCGAGCAGTTCAAATAGCGCGCACGCACGATTTCGCGTCGCGCGAGGGTTGCAGCGTCAAAAATAATTGAACGCTGAAAACGTTTTTAGAAAGGGGCCACCCCGAGCCGGCGCTTCGTTTCGCGCTTTGTGCCTTCGATTAATTGACCGTTCTTTTTACGCCACCGTGCTATACAATGTGCGCCGGGGAACGTTTATTGTCCTGATTGAACAATCGACTCCTGCGCTCTTTCTACATATAAAAATTTGTATTTCCCAGAAAGCAAGAGAAATTCGAAATCACGCCTCTTCAACTTTCATATTAGAAAGTGTTATTAAAGGAGGCTTTGTACTGGGTGGTCCACGCGACGTGATCACCGTCGAGGATTTTCAAAATACCGATTGTGTAAAAGGAAATTCTATAGAAAAATGATGCACTTTCGAGGGATACATTTTGTGTAATACATATATTTGTGTAAGTGGAAGTGACTCGGAAATTTTTGATGAAAGAGTAAAGCTTCTTTTGTATTTATGGGGATGAGTAACTTACTTGGATCAACCCGTATGTATGCATAATAAAAATGGCCTGGTATCCATTCGTGATATATATTGACAATTATTAGCCCGTAGCCCGACGATTTTTTTCTGAAATGAACGTTTTTCGTTCTGGTTTCGTTTCTGGTTTCGTCCTGGCAACGCGTCCATATAATTGAAACTCGTTAAGACTGAACTGTGCAGCTGTAGTATCTTGAACTCAAACTTGCCTAGCTTTTTAGTTTGTAAGAAAGAAAGTTTGTTTTGTAGATATTATAACCCATGAGTTCAAGATTGATCACTATGTCTCTATTCTTAGCTCTATTCTATTCAGACTTTCGCATTTTCTTCATTTATTGAGTTGAAGTAGCTATGTCATATTTAGAGATACACGTATTTTAGCATTTTTCATGTCGACAATTATGGGATTTGTTATCACTAATTTTTAAGCCAGTTTTCCTGAATACCGGAACATGTAAAACCATATAATCAACATTCTAATTGTCCTATATCATTGTATGTACGTAACTGCTGGAAAACGTATCATCAATATCCGGGTTAATAGATCAATGTCTTCACTTTTCATTATTATTGCTGTGTAATGGTAATTCAATCATACATTTAGATATCTCTATATGTATATGTATATGTATATATGTATATGTATCAAGATAGTAATAGGGAGACGAATCGAGCTTTATACAATTTGTGTGACTTAGACAACCGAAGGATCAAGATTTCACTAAGCGAAGATAAGGGCAACAAATATGAGTTCTTGCGTTGAACAAAGTGACATAAAAATGAATTGGACGGACAATTCGAAAAAGTGTGACGGCCAAATACGAAACTTCTACGACGGAAAACACGTATTCCTCACAGGCTGCACCGGGTTCTTTGGCAGCAAAATCTTGGAAAAACTCTTGAGGACGTGTACCGAAATCGGGAGCATTTATATTATGACCAGAGAGAAAAGGGGATTATCTGCAAAAGAACGAATGGAGAAATACTTTCAGAAGGAAGTGAGTAAACTGCACTCTTAACAGTTCTCGCAAAAACGAAATTAGCCAGTACAAAAATTTATCGTTATCCCAAGTATTTGGTATTGAATGAAGATGATTAGGAACGACTAAGTTATTTGAAGCTCAGCCAGCAACGTGATTCGTCCCGTAAATTTTCAGAAAGAAGTTTATATCCTAGTTAATTAATGATTTCAAACTGGCATTCAAAAGTCAATACGAAAACTATACAAATGTCCTTTATTTAATTGTAATCATTGACTATTTTAAATCCCCTTCTAAAGTTGTACAGAGTATGTGGCTACTGCAGATAAAAAATAGTAGGACTTGATCCTCCATGCTAAAATCAACTATTCGTAAAAGACATTTCCCTGTAAGTGTGGGTGCGTATGTGTATGATTCTGACGTTTCGAATTTGAAAATTACGCTTCAATAAGATATTTCTTAATTTTTAATTATAATTGTGAATCAGTCGCGTGCGTCATGGAATTAACTACTCATCTGCTTGATCCGAAATATAACCCATTACAACAAACAAATATTAACCCCTTGGCTACTGTGGGCGCCTATAGGCGCTTAGAAATTCTGCGTTTGTGATACTGAGAGCGCCTTTAGGCGCCCGGCGCAGACAATGACAATGTTCATTAGATACTTATGCTAAGTCAGATTCAAGAAAATAAATGGTACGACCGGTGCGTAACAAAGTGTGCCGTAGTCAAAAGGTTAATGATAAAACATTTTAGGTGTTCGACATGTTGCGTGCCACGAACCCGAACTTTATGGATAAGGTGATCCTGATTTACGGTGATCTGTACAAATCCGATTTGGGCATCTCGGCAGAACATCGTCAACTTTTGGTGAACAACGTAAACATAATTATTCACAATGCATCGGCGGTATACTTCACTGGAAATGTGTCACAACTTTTGCGAACTAATGTACTTGGAACGCAGAAGATGCTCGAACTAGCGGCTGAATGCCCGAAATTGAACGCGTTCGTGTACGTGTCGACCGCGTACTCGCATCATTATGAGAGGATAGTTACGGAAGAAACTAGGCCGCCTCCGTGTGGTTTGAAAATGATCGAGGACGTAATAAGAGCCGATGAAGAGAACGCTGCCGGACTTTCCGAGGAAGCACTCAACGATATAGTGGGGAAATGGCTAAACCAGTATGCGTTTAGCAAAGCTGTTACCGAGGGTATAGTCGAGGACTTTGCTAGACGAAGATCATTGCCGTGCATAATCTACAGGCCTTCTATAAGTACGACTTTAAACAAGCTAATAGGATTGATGTGGATATTATTATGGACATGCTAGTCACTAATGATGTTTATAAAATTATCAAAAATGATTTATTTCTGACTCGCAATTCATATAAAAAATCCACTATTAGATATTTAAAAACAACTACACATTCAACAGTAACTGACGTGCAATATTGTACATACAACCACAGTAATACCCGCAAATAGATCTGATCATATATTGGCTTTAATTTTTTTGCAAAACACTCCTTGTAGGTTTCATTTATTTGCAATACAAATCATAAAGTTTAAAAAGTAACCATACTCCGCAATGATACCCACATCTATCCTAATCCTCTTGTAAAATTCACACATTTTCATCTTCCTATTAATTTTTTTTTTTCTGTCCGTGCTCTAGTTCAGTATATACAAAGGGTAGTAAACGTTTCTCTTGATAGAATCAATATTCATTATAATGTGTATGACATCGTCAATTTTTTATTTAGTAAGCTACGCACTAATGGAACCTTATTATGGATGGGTGGACACAAAGAATGGTCCTTTGTTTATTGTGGCAATGGTGGCTTTAGGTTTACTGCACATAGCGTTAATCAGTAGTGATGTAATACTAGACCTAGTTGCGGTTGATCTGACGGCTAACGGACTTCTGGTAGCGATCTGGGATTACACTGATAACAGGTACCAATATTTGAGAATTTTACAACCAATGTCACTTTGTCTTTTTTAAAGAATACCGATAAATAATTGATAATCATATAAAGGGAAACGAACGAGCTACAAGTGTACAATTATGGATCGTCTGACTGGAGTCCTCTAAATCTTCATGAATACACTTCAAGCTATATCAAAACTATTGAAAAATATCCATCATCGAGGATGGTCTGGTATCCATTCGTGCTATATATTGACAATTATTATATTTTTTTTATTCTTCATATAGTGCTCCACATGTTTCCTGCAGTCATTGTCGATATGGTCCTAACGATCCAGCGGAAGAAACCAAAGTATGTTAAATAATTATTCGAAAAAGTTAAATCAGTTTGACTAACTAACTGTTGACCGTATTTCTATGCATTATATGTATATAATTATGTACTTTATCGTACAGGGTGTTAAAAACAGTATGGAAGTTAACTAAGCACTTTCGAACATACCAATACTTCATGAACAATTGTTGGATTATAAAAACGGATAAACTGAAGAGCGTTATGAATCGTATGAATGCTAACGATTTAGAGGAATTTCCATTTGACCTGAAACTGATAGTCTGGGATAGAGACGTCGAATTCGGTGCCCTAAACACTCGCAGGCTTATGAATGATCCAGTTGAAAATCTTCCCGACGCGAGGAGAAGATTTCAAAAATTGAAAATACTGCACTACACCGTACTTACTTTATTTCCGATACTTGTATTGTTCTTCCTCTTTAGAATGATGTCTGGTTTCTTCAGGCATTAACACATTATTGTCAGGCGCTTCAGGTACGTTATGACGGGAGCGATTTGTGGAAAAATTCTTGTGAATTTTGTTCACTATAAATTGAAAACTACTTTGAATTTTTTACGAAACTGATTTTCTCAACTTAGAATGTATTTTTCATCGTTATTATGAAAGATAGGAATTTTTTGTATAAATGAATATACAATATACTGTCGAATGTACAAAAGAAGGAAAAATTTATAATTTTCATCAATATTATTCATTACCAAAATTTTTCAATCAACAAATAACTTAATCAAGTAAATAATGAACGGTAATAATGTTTTATAATGTGATAGCGCTCGAAACGTTTACCTGTATGAAGATGTTCGCCGCAAAATTTACTTTACATTTACTTTTAACGTTTATACCTGCGTAGTACTATATATAAATAAACGGATTAACAAATACACGCACTTGTAGTAACTCGTATTAGCTACGTTTCCCTCTACCACCAGTCCATAAAAAACGTATTACCACCGAGGAGAGATTCGTAAAGAGTGCCAGCCCCTGTGTTACAGCGCGGCAGGCAAAAGGAGCCTGAGGGGGCCTGGCGCCGTGAAACAGATCTCTGAAAACTCGTAGCTTAATTACTTTGGCACATATTTTTATCGTTTATTAATCAGAATTTAACTACTTTTACGATACATTCACACATATCTCTACTATAGTACGCTATAGCATCTCTTTCTATGATCTGTTAATGCTTGTGTACAGATTCAGACAATTATTCTGAACCCATTACTGCTTATGTGTGAGTTCCCTAGCGGAACAATATTCAAAAATAATAATAAATCTATGCCTCATTTTTTAGTGCTCGGTCTGGCATTAATGCTGTTAGCTTCTGACATAATTTTGGCGTTTCGGAATAAGAACAGTTTTAATCACTTTTGATTATTGTTCCACTAGGGAACTCACACATAAGCAGTAGTGGGTTCAGAATAATTGTCCGAATCTGTACAGATTCCTACCATGTTTTTTCCGATACAAGGTCCTATAAGGCTGGCACTCTTTGCTAATCTCTCCTCGGTGGTATCACTACGTGATTCGCCAGTTTGCGAAAAACGTAATTTTACTGTTGTTCTGTTTACTTTTGTTCCGACTACAATGTGTTAATACCGCAGCAAACGCATTACAAGAAAGTTAGGAATACATTACAATTTGTTAGTTGTTCATAGTCGTGTTATAATGTGTACATGTCACTCTTCCCTTCTTGCTCTCCTTCTTCAGTTCCTTTTTAAAATCCTCTCTCTCTTCCTCCCCT